>CAUYRH010029118.1:0-80473 GCA_963574655.1 Perodicticus potto | reverse complement strand
GGCGTTGTGGCGGGCGCCTGTAGTCCCAGCTACTTGGGAGGTGGAGGCAAGAGACTCGCTTGAGCCCAGGAATTGGAGGTTGCTGTGAGCTGTGATGCCACAGCTCTCTATCCAGGGTGACAGCTTGAGGCTCTGTCTCAAAAAAAAAAAAAAAAAGCCCATTACTTAGAATAGGGAAGAGGTCAAATTTAGACATTCAAAAGTAAATTCTTGACTTGTACCTTATTTATTCATTCATTCAAGGGATAGTAATTGATAGTATTATAAACCAAGGCCTGGTAAATAGCTAGGAATAAGGTAGTGAACACAACAGACAAAATATCCTTTTTCTTATGGAACCAGTTCATATTAGTTTTAGTCCCTAGCAAATAGCAATTGCTGATTAAATATGCCTCTTTCATCAGTGAAAATCTTTACTATACATAGGAGAATTTTCTATCAACTCAGGAGCAGTAAGATATCTCCTAGATAGTTTTCATTACGCTATGTATGAGATAATTATGAACATGGAAGCTGCCAAATGGATACATGAAAGGGAAAAAAATACACAGTATTAGAAGCATACATACATGACTACACACACATACATATTTATTAACAACGAGCATATGCAGTGTATAGATATTAGCTCATTGGTAATTGTCTGTAATGAATAAAATTTTTCTGTCATGATTCTAAACTTCCCCAAACACATCCATGCTATTCATTTCTTGTTATACACCTTTGCATGAACACTGTCTATACCTTTTGTCTCAAACCTCAAGAAAGTGTCTCATTTAGGTGTAAAAGGGAGTTTGAATGAAACTCACTACCAAGTTTCTAACAGGCTCCCAATATGAAGAGAAAAATATCAAGTTGATATCCTGCCTAATTTTCTGTTCACAAGTGCAGAAATAAGCATACAACATACCAAGAAATTTCTTGAAATAATATTTCACAGGAGTGTGAGATTTCCTTGCCTGGTGCTTGGGAAGAAAGTGGAGCTCCAGTAGTATTTGTTTGGCTATGAGTGATCAGGTTTTGAAACTATTGATTCTACAAGTCAGAAAATACAGAGGAAAATGTGCTTCTGACAAAAAAAATTTTTTTAAAGGCCTGGAGGAAAAGATAAATTTTAGTTTCATTTTAACTAATTTAGAAATGTAAAAAAGGCCAATAAGCAAGTTTCTGTAGTGTAGTGGTTATCACATTTGCCTAAGACGCAAAAGGTCCCTGGTTTGAAACCAGGTAGAAACAGGATTTGTGCTTTTAATAACTCTGAATCTATGTATATTTCAAAATCTCAAACTTTCATGCTTTCTTTCCAAAGGAGAACTTTGCACCTGGCTGTAGTTGTGGTGGGCCACCATAGGAAGAGGCGCAGTTGGTGCAGGAACAAAGTGAACAGCCCTGAGGTAGGAGTGTGGTTGGTGTTTGCTCAGAGGATCGAGAGGTTAACTGTCCTTTTATCCGAGGATATAAAATAACTCATTCTTAAGAAAAACTCTATGAATGTATGGAATGTGGAAATTCCTTCATTTCTCTCATATTCATTCAAAAGTATGATAACGTACATTGAAGTTGGATCTTATAAAAAGGGAGATTGGAATTCCAATAATGTGGACACCACCAAAATATTCTCAATTTTAACAATTATTTTCTATTGTTGTTATTGTTGAGACAGAGTCTTACTCTGGAACTGGGCCTAGAGTGCCATGGCCTTCGCCTAGCTCACAGAAACCTCAAAATCCTGGGCTCAAACAATCCTCCTCCATCATGCCTGGATAATTGTTCTATTTTTAGTAGAGATTAGGGTCTCACTTTGCTCAGGCTAGTCTTAAACGCCTGACCTCAAGCAATCCTCCACCTGGGCCTGCCAGAGTGCTAGGATTATAGGCAAGAGCCACAGTACCCAGCAATAATTACTTTGAAAATTTTTACTGAAAAGAAATTCTACAGATTTAAGTAATCCAGAAAGTGATGTAAATTACTTGTTGTATAATACTTGAGAAAATTCACAACATAAATGAAATATATGAGTTATAAATATATTGTGTTTATTTGTGGTTCATTCTTAAAAAGGGACTCTGGCCTATGTATTTCCACTTTTTCAAGAAAATATTGAGGTAAGAATTTTTTAGGTAATCTTAGGTAGGTAAGATTGGAACCCACCACCCCTGGTGTGTGGGGCGGGCATGCTAACCACGGAGCAAAAAGAGCCAGCTTGAATGTACTCTAAATAAAGTGAATATTACTGAAGGGAAGAAATGAATAAGCCATGGGGATAGCTAGGTAAAGTCATTTGAAACATAGGAAATAGTGCCTACGAAAATCCTAATAGGAAGTTTACTTTGTGTATCAGAAGAATAGCGAAGAGGCTAACTTTGTTGGAGTAGAATGATATTGTAACATACATATCAGTTATTTATTGCCACAAATATACTACTTAAAAAACCACCTCAATTCAGTAGCTTAAAACAATTAGAACCTATTGAACTCAAAAGTCTATGGTTTATTAACAGATTGGGATTTACCAGACTGTTTGTGTCCCAGCTGGGCTGATTCAGGTACCTGGTGAATAATAATCAGTCACTGTCCACACATCTCTTACTCTCCAGCATGCTAAACCCAGGCAAGTTCTCCTGGCAATGCTTGAGAACAAAAGCAAGCAGAACAACAAACAAAACAACAAACAAACAAAAAATAAATCAAGAAACAAAAACTGCGGCTTAGTGCCTGTAGCTCAAGCAGCTAGGGCACCAGCCACATACACTGGAGCTGGCTGGTTCAAACCCAGCCTGGACCTGCCAAAAACAACAATGACAACAACAACAACAACAAAATAGTTATAGTGCCATCTACTTGGGAGGCTGAGGCAAGAGAATCACATAAGACCAAGAGTTTGAGGTTGCTGTGAGCTGTGATGCCATAGCACTCTACCAAGGGCAACATAGTGAGACTCTGTCTCAAAATAAACAAACAAACAAACAAAAAACCCTGGAACTAATAAGCAATTGTAGCAAGATTGCAGGATACAAAGTTGACATACGAAAGTTGATCATTTTTCTATTTGCCAGCAATGAATGGTAAAATTTGAATTAAAAACACAATACCATTTTGTGGAGGCTAAAGCAACTCCTCTTTGGATGCTAATCCACCATCTTGATTTCAGGTTAATCCCTGTTCTAGGAAGGTCTCTAGGACTCCTACTTCTTCAACTGTTACTATAAATCCTGCCTTAGGCATTCTTCCCTTTTCCTGAGGGGTTAATTTCAATTGTCTGGCATATTCACACATTACATTAGCAACCCCCAAAAAATAAATGGTTAGGTATAAATGCAACAAAATATGTACAAGATCGATATGAGAAAAACTACAAAAACTGATGTAAAAAATTGATGAGCCAAACAAATAAATAGATATTCCATGTTCAGGAATAAGAAGACTCAATTTTGCCCAAGATGTCAGTTCTTCCCAAATTGTTTTATAGATTTAATGAAAACCCAATCAAAATCTTAGCAAGTTCTTTGATAGATATTAACAAATTTACTGTATAAAGTTTATATGGAGAGCAAAAGACCCAGAAAAGCCAACACACTATAGAAAGAGAGGAACAATGACAGAGGACTGACACTACCCAACTTTAATACTTATGAAGCTACAGTACTCAAGACAGTGTAGCACTGGTGAAAGAAAAGAGAAATAGCTCAATGGAACAGAATATAGAGCCCAGAAATTAACTGATACGTATATAGGCATCTGACCTTGACAAGGAAGAAAAGGCAATACAATGGAAGAAAGATAATCTTTTCAACAAATGGTACTGGAACAACTTAATATCCACCTCCCAAAAAAATAAATTTAGATTCAGATCTTATACCCTTCACACAAAATATATCACATACCCGAATGTAAACTATAAAATTATAAAACTTCTAAAAGATAACATAGGAAAAAAAATCTAAGTGACTTTACATCTGGTAGTGATTTTTTAAATACAATACCAAAGGCATGATCCACGAAGAAAAAGAAATTATCAATAAAGTAGGTTTTATTAAAATTAAAAATGTCTGCTATGCAAAAGACATTGTTAAGAGAATGAGAAGACAAGCCAAAGACAAGAAGAAAATATTTAAAAACTCAGATCTTATAAAGCCTTGTTATTTAAAATACACAAAGAACTTTTAAAACTCAACAGTAAGAAAATGAACAACTTGATTAAAAAGCAGACAAAGGACCTGAACAGCGGATGGTCCATAATCCTAGAAAGAGTGTTCAACATCATAAGTCATGAGGGTATTGTAATTTGAAACAATAACGAGGCATCACCACATACCTGTTAGAATGGTAAAAATCCAAAACACTGACAGCACCAAATGCTGCTAAGAATTAAAACAATAGGAGCTCTCATTCATTTCTGGTAGGAATGAAAAATGATACAGTTACATTGGCAGACAGTGCTGTATTGTCTTATAACACTAAACACATTTTTACCATATAATCCATCAATCATGCTCTTTGGTATTTACCCAAAGGAGTTGAAAACTTACGTCAACACAAAAATCTGTAAACATATGTTTACAGAAGCTCTATTCATAATTTCCAAAACTTGGAAGTAATCAAGATGTCCTGAGTAGAAGAATGCATAAATAAACTGTGGAACATTCCGACAATGGAATTTTATTCTGAAAAATAAGTGAGTTATCAAGCCATTAAAAAAAAAATAGAGGAAGCTCAGATGCATATTACTAAATGAAAGAAGAAAATCTGAAAAGGCCACATACTGTATGACATAGAAAAGGCATTAAATTATGTTGATAGTAAAAAGATCAGTGATTGTCAGAAGTTAGGGAAGGGAGGAATGAATAGGCAGAGCATCGAGTATTTTTAAGGCAGTGAAACTATGAAAATATAACATTGGGTAAATGCATTATCATAGAATATACAATATCAAGAGTGAACCCTAATGAGAACTATGAATTTGGGGTGATTATGTGTCTGTGTAAGTTCATCAATTCTAACAATGTACCACTCCAGCACAATTCATTGATAGTGGGGAAGAATGGAGCTACTAGGCAAGGTGTATATGAGAATTCTGACCCAATTTTGCTGGGAAACTAAAACTTCTCTAAAAAATAAAATCTATCTAAACACACACACACACACACACACACAAATCAAGCAGAAAGCAAAGGGCTTATTCACAAATCTTCTTTTGCTAATAGTTAATTGGCCAAAGTCATAGTCTTCAGGTGAAAGTGGAAGGGCACTACAAGGTTACAAGAAAAAAAGCATGAGAAGAAAGAATTGTGTCATTAATTCATTAAAACCACCATAATGTAGCTAGTTATTTCTGGTTGATTTGATATCAAAAGTGAAAATGAAAATAATTTTTTATTACCCAGTTATGTGCTCAACATACATTCCAGTTTTTTACTGCAATTCTACAATCACCCAAAGCCATGATCATGGCCTCACTCATCTTCACTCTGTCCTTAACTTTATCTCTGCTCTTCATCGTATCACTGAACACAAAGTTAAGGAAGGTGTTTAAAATGTATTAAGAGGCTCAGACATAAAATCAATACTTTTATTATCCATTACTTGGATATTAAAAACAAATTTTTGGCCAAGTGCAATGGCTTCACACCGGTGATACTAGCACTTTAGGATGGCCATCGTAGGAGGATCATTTGAGACCAGGTGGTCAAGACCAGCCTGAACAACATAGCAGGACCCTTGTCCCTCCAAAAAAAAATTTAAAAATTAGCTGGGTGTGACAGCACACATTTGTAGTCTCAGCTACTCCAGAGGCTGAGGCAAGTGGATAGGTTGAGCCCAGGATTTTGAGTGTGCAGTGGGATATGATATCACTGCACCCTAGCTTGGACAACAGAGCAAGACTTTGTCTCCAAACATAAATAAATAAAAACAAACAAAAAAACTAGTGTAGTTGCTTTTAGGTCAAATTATAATATTGAGAATATAAAGTAACTGCAAACCTAGAAAAGGGGCCTGTTCTGTTGCTATAACAAGTAACCACTAGAACCAGTTTTAAATTCAGTCTATCAAGGATAATCACTTTTTTTTTTTTTTGAGACAGAGCCTCAAGCTGTCACACTGGATAGAGTGCTGTGGCATCACAACTCACAGCAACCTCCAATTCCTGGGCTCAAGCAAGTCTCCTGCCTCCACCTCCCAAGTAGCTGGGACTACTGGCAGCTGCCGCAATGCCTAGACATTTTTTTTTTTTTTTTTTTTTGGTTGCAGCTGTCATTGTTGTTTTGCACCCGGGCTGGATTAGAACCCACCAACTCAGGTGTACGTAGCTGGCGCCTTAACCTCTTGAGCCACAGGCGCTGAGCCAAGGATAATCACTTTTGAAAGCCCACTTTCACAAACTATAACCAATCAGTGTCAGCTGATGAAGTCTGAAAGTCAGCCAATCAGGGAGAGTCTTATTTCAAACACACCTGTGAAGGCCACCCAAACATTGGCAGTCTCTTCCAAGTAACCAGTCTCCCACAATGATGACAGCCTAACCAAAATGAGATCTGCCATCCCTTTTTTTTGAAGAGACTATGCACAACAAACATAGCTCTCTCCCTTAAATGAGTTTGACTTCGTTTTTAAGTATTGAGCCCCATAGTCAAATTGGAAATGTCTACATTTCACTTTACGCTGGGATTATAGTTGCCATTTATTTTTCATATGAGCAATTCTGTGTATTCTGTAAAATAACAAAGGGCTTTACAACCATATCGTTTTCCTGTAAATGGTAACCTTGGCAGGCTTTGATTCCTTTATATTTGTGTATTAGGTTCGGCAAATAAAATCTCAACGTCTGAAAACACCCTCTGTTGCTGCCACCCAGCCCCCCTGATCAAAGACGCAGAGGCAGCACCGCAGAGGAAATGATTGATTTGAAACGGAATGGCTGACCCTGGCTCAGGCATTACAGCAAATTTATTTCTTCCAACAAGGCTTATATAGGCACATAACTTAATCAACAAGCACATGACTTAATCTCTTGACTTAATCAATAAACATATGAATTGAACCTGGCCCCAGGCCTTTTACTGCCTGGTACTTCCAGGTTTATGGATAAATCGGACTAACTGAGAACCACTTATGTAAAACTATCCTTATCAGCTAAGGTTTAACTGGCTTAACTGAGAACTACTTTACCAAAATTATTCTTATGCTAAGTAATAATCCTTTAACGGACCATTTGGAGGCAGTTAATTGTTTTAAGGGAGTAACCTGGAAAATCCTGCCAGGATTTTTCTTTTGTAACTCGCAAAAGACTTTAAACTTGCTTTCACAAAATGGGAGACTGATTGACCTTACAAGGGTGCAGATGACTGGGCCCCTACACCCTCTGAAGACACCTCTTCATTACAGTCACTCCACAAATATGTACCCAGTATGTAATGTCTTCAAACTGTTGAGACCTGAAGATCCAGAAAAATAAAGAAAAAATTCTGTCCTTGTGGAAGCCCACTGACTGTTAAAAAAGAAAAAGGGAAAGAAAATTGTGCATTGTGCCCAATTGCAATTATCTTAACAATTAAACAAATCAATTTCAACAACGTGGAAAAAGCAGCGAGAGACAAAGAGACCATCGGGTAAAGGAAGCAGGTAATAGCCACACCCAGACTCCCTATTCTGAACTATGAGAAAGGGACAAGGAACCTTGGAGCTAGGTGGACAGCAGCCGTCAGACGCATCTCTACCACAAATGGCACCCCTACTTTTGTACTCTCATTTTTTTCACTAAAATTTTTATCTTATGGCTTCATTCTATTTGTTCAGTTTTTTCCTTTCTTCTCCCAGCTCCAATGGAGGGACGTTGGGACAGAATGGGTAGGCGTTATTGCTGAGGATTAAGAAATGAAGTCAACATTTAATTCCACCTTTAAGTCCAAGAAGCTGTTATTTCCAATATGTAGCTGAGTGTGACAGAGGCAAAATAAGCCCAGAAAACACAATAACAATCCACAATTCTCACAGCCCACACAGGCCTTGAACCCACAACCTTGGCATTATTAGCACCACACTCTAACCAACTGAGCCAACAAGCCCCTCATGGTGTGATCCTTCTTTTAATTTTTAAAAAGCAAAAAGTTTGTAGTTTCTTTTTTTTTCTTAAGAAATTTTTTGTTAGATGTTTTTAATTATGACCTCAGGAAGGAATGAAATCTCTGGCAGTTCCCCCTCCCAGGTCAGAAGGACTGGGAGATGCTCCTTCTCTGTGCTCCCCTCAAAATGCTCAGCGATTTGTATGGCTGTTGCTCCAATACTGTTACTATAATTAACTGATTACTGGTATGTTCCTCTTTCCTCTTCTTGAGGGCTAGGACTATACTGTAGTCTTCATTCCTCTAGTATCACGTGTATCTGCACAGCATAATAGGCAGCACGATCATTTAATTTAATTAATGGGGAAAAAGTGTGAAGAGGTCCTTTTTGCGGATTATCTAATTCAAAAGTAGAGCTCAAAAATTCTCCGGTTGTCAGGCTAAAGTTATCAGGAGTCTGAATTTTTTTTTTCCAAAAAGTTATTTTCAACAGAAATCAATTTGATACAGAACAGGTGGCGCCCCAGCCTGCTCAGCGGAGCTGAGATGGAGGACCCGCGTCTCCGCCCGGGCAGTGTTGGTGCAGCAGCAGCGACAGATGAACCTGCAGGCTGGAGGGGTAAGCAAGGGGGACACCCCCCCGTCCCCAGGCTCTAGTAGCCAGAGGGGTCAGATAACTGTTAGGGAGACACCAGTGCCTTGGTGTCTCCTTCCACTTGCACTTATGACTGAACAGGGAACCTCCATTTCCCATACCTAGGTCAGTTTCATGTAAGTTTCCTAGGCCTCAATTCCTTGAATGTACTGTGTCCATTCATTAATACATGCATTCACCTTGCCCCTGTGGAAAGGACTGTATTCATTCATTAATGCACTCATTCACCTTGCCTCGGCAGAAAGGACTATATCCATTCATTTCTTGGCCTCCTATAACTACAAGAACCCATGTGACTATATTTACCTCTGGACAAAGAGCCTGGGGAGAGAGCTTTTTTCTCCATACTTGTTTTTTTTTTTTTCTTTCTGCCAGGAGCTTTGGTGTTTTTATATTCTTTTCTGTAAATAAATCCTGTCTTACCACTGATCTGTGGGTCTGTGGATTCACTCTTCCAATCACTGACACCAAGAACCCACTGAAGACGAAATTTCAGTATCATATTCATCTCACTGGTAGTGCACTGGGAGGATGGTGAAGAAAGATGGTCTTTAATAACACCTTGGAGATCACCATTCTCAAAACAAATAAAAACTTTGTGCAATCCCCTTCTCTCCCATTCTGCCCGCACCTCCGACTCACCTAGAAACTTAGCAAATGAGGTTCTTCATGATACCCCAAATCATTTCTGATTTGTGGAGAAAAGTTACTGGTGAGCACCCAGTCTTTTCACTCTGTCCCAGGAGTCTACAGTCCCAGGAGCAACAACAGACACAGCCTGAAAGTTACAACTTCTGCACCTTCTCCTTCCACCTCTGCCCCTTTCCTTGGGAGTTTGATTTTTTTGAGGGATCTCCTACCTTCTGCCTAAGACCACCTTCTTAGACTCTCCCTTTTGAAGGGAAGTGGCTGTCTTGTTCTCCAGAACCTCAGACATTAGGGAAAGGAATTTGAATTCAAGAAACTCCTTGTTTTATCTTGCAATTTTTTGGTCTGAATCTTTCTAATGCCTACAAGTGACCAGAAGAGGAATCAGGACCTAAAAAATGAGGCCTGCTAAGACAGCCAATACTCCTTTTCTTTTGCCATTGTCTTTCAGTGTACTGATAAACAAAGACCTATGTCAGCAGAGGAAGGGGCCTGCAAAGCTGATGAAAAATTGACCAAGCCAGCCTTTTCTCATCTCTGCTGTTCTCAAGGAAATTCCTCTAAGGTGAGCCAAGTCAGTGGCTCATTTTAACCTAAAGCAACTATTCCTTGTCTAGGCAGAGAGGACACGGAAGGTAAGGATGCCAGTTCTGAGCGGCTCAGTAACTACAAGATGTTCCAGTTATTAACTGACCTGAAATAACAGCATAAAGAAAGTGGAAAGAATAAACACAGTTCTGGAGAACAGAACTTGAAACATTAAGGTACATATCAAAAACACCATTCAGGCACCAGAGTCCTGAGATTGTCAGAGATTTTCTCACAGCAGTTAAAGGTCACAAGCTGAAAACCTTCAGCTGAGGAATCACAGGGCTGTGACTGCTGTTGAGAGCAAGCTGATGGTGGAAGACAGTGAAGAACGGCCCACAGAGGAGATGAAAGCTCTTCCATACAGTCACAAGCATTCTGCCTGCCGGGCCAGAGTCTGAGCAGAAGAAAAATATCAACAACAATGTGGCAATGGGTGAGGAGGACCCAGTGTAAGAGTGCAGCTGGCCCAGGCATTTCATGAAAACCAAAGGCCCAGCTGCCATTTCCTGGACATTCAGAGGACTGTGTATTTGATTTTACTCTCTATCCCAACAGGCCTTGATTTTATGATTAGCTGGGTAAATCACAAAAATAAGCTTTTCTCAAAAACATGCTTAAAAGAAATAATTGTGCTTCAGGGAAAAGAAACATGGTGATGACAGGTTGAGGTTGTTGGCTCTGAATACTAAAAGGGGATGACAATGACTATGGATGGACCCTTCTGTGGTAGAAATATCTGCTCTACAACCTTTGCCACAGTTGTGGTGAGGTCTCTGTACACAGCAAGTAAAATGCTTGTTTCTTTTGATGGACTTTGTCCTCATTAGTTTCATTTGCTTCACAAGGAACTTTCTAAGCAGAGATATTGGAATGAAAGCTGAATTATGAGAATCTGGTAAGATGACTAAGACCTCCCAGAGCAGCACATAGTTGCTAAAACTATTTTTAAAAGAGTAACTAAGTCAGAGCACTGTGGCTCATGCCTGTAATCCTAGCTGGGAGGCCAAGGCAGGAGGATTGTTTGAGCTCAGATGTTCAAGGCTGCAGTGACCTATGATCACACCACTGCAACCTCAGTGATAGCACAGCATAAGAACTCATCTCTAAAATTAACAGAAAAAAATGAGTTTAAGAATTTTCTAAAGTGGCTATTCTCTTTTATATTCCTAATGCTTGTAAGTCTTAATATAACCATTCCTGTGAAGCAGTATCTCATAGTTTTTATTTACATTTCAGTAATAACTAATGATGCTGCACATCTTTTCATGTGCTTATTGGCCATTGGTGTGTTGTCTTTGGGGAAATATCTATACACACCATTTGCCCTTTTTTGATTATGCATTAGTCTTATTATTGAGTTGGAATGAAAATCCCTGTATTTCCACCTTAGCAGTTAAAACAATTGAGTAAATTGATGTTAATTTTTCAAGGTCTTCAATGGCAACATATCAAACTTTAAATAAAAGTCCAACCCTTTTCCATGGCTTGCCAGTAAGGTTGACCACTGGCAAGGTTGCTGTGCTATCACATCAGGTTGTCTACTGATTTATCTCTCTCTTTTTTTTTCTTTTTTTGAGACAGAGTCTCACTATGTAACCCTCAGTACAGTGCCAATGGCGTCACAGCTCACAGCAACCTCCAACTCTTGGGCTTAAGCAATTCTCTTGCCTCAGCCTCTGGAGTAGCTGGGACTATAGGTGCCCACCACAATGCCCAGCTATTTTTTATTGTTGTAGTTGTTATTGTTGCTCAGCAGGCCTGGGCCGGGTTTGAACCCACCAGCCCCTGTATATGTAGCTGGGGCCCTAGCCGCTGAGCTACAAGAGCTGAACCTCATTTCTCTCTTTTCACCTAATTCAAGTTCCTTCATTCTCTCCTCCAGCACCACTGATTGTTGATGTTCCTTGAAGGTGCCAACCAGGTTCATGACTCAGAGTCTTTGCACCTGCTGTTTCTTTGGCCAGGAATCTAACCCAGATCACTTCATGCTTCCCACAGTTCCTAATTCTTGCCTCCACTCTTTTCCTCCTTCTCTTACTGCCTCCTTGCTCCCTTGCTTCAACTCTTACGTCACATTCTTAGGGGATTATTTCTTGGGCAGAAAATTAATTGATGAATTAATTAATTCATCCATATAGGCTTTTACTTATTACATATTTACCGAGCACCTATCAAGTGCTTTGAAGTTTGGTGCTTTGAAGTTTGGTGTTCATGTTTGGGATTTATGGGTCCACAGTGAACAAAATAGACAAAATTCCTTCCCACAACAAACTTAACTCCTGGAAAATGGTTTGGAAGAGTAATGCAGTGAGATATGATCACTATTGAGAAGTTACAACAGTTGAGTCAGGGGACTGAGTGTCATGGGTTGTGCTATTTTATGTGAATGGTCAGGTAAAACCTATCTATCTGTTAAGGTGAAATATGAGTAGGGAGCTATAGGAAATAATAAAATAATGATTGCACACACACACATATTTGGAGGGAAAGTATTCCAATAAGAGCAAAGATTCCAAGGAAGGAGTGTGGCTGATATGCTTGTGAAATATGAAGTAACCCCATATGACTGGTACACTGAGCCCAGGAGCAAAGGGTAGGAGATAAAATCAGGAAGGTAACAGGGGGCCAAGTCATGTGGAGTTTTGATTCAAAACTTCAGATTTTACTTTAATTAAGATACGGAGCCAGGGGAGTGATTTGAACCAGAGAGTGAATGATTGAACTTATGTTTAATAAGATTATCTGCCTGCTGAGTAGAGAATAAACCCATGTGGCAGAAACTGGGAAACCAAACTAAAAGCCTTCTGTGACATCCCAAGTCAGAGATGACCAGCTCAGAAGGGCTTGTGCTGAAGATGGTGAGAAATCATCGAACTTTGGATATGTTTTTCAAAGTAGAACCAGCAACATTACTTGATGAATAACCCATTCGCTTGACAAATATTATTGATTTCCCACTATGTGAACTATTATAGGAATTAAGCATTTGGCAATGGACAAAAGAGATGAAAATCCCCACCTTTGTGGAGCTTTAGTTTCCAGACAAAGAGACAGAGTGTAAGCCATATAATTTTTTGATGTGTAACATTTCTCATAGTGATAAGTGCTATGAAAAATAATAATGAATAAAGCTGGAAAAGAAATAGAGGAAGGTCAAAGGTTTGGCAAATTTTAAAAAGATAGAGTCCATGGAAGACTTTTCTGAAGAGATGACATCTGAGCAAAGATCTGATTGAGGTATGGGAACAAGCCACATGGATTTATAGGGAAACAGCAATCCACAGAGTAGAAATGACAAGAGTGAGAATTCTGAGGCAGGAGCAAGCCCAGCCTGTTGAGAGAACCATAAAGAGTTCAAGGAGAACTGTGAGATGTGGGGTCAAGGGACAGAGGGGAGTGATGGGAACCAGAAAGAGGCACTGGAAGAGACTGGAGTACAGATAGGACTGAAAAAGAGATGCAGGGACTGGGTAAAAAAGAGGGGGAGAGACTGAGTGTTGGGACAACTAGGAGAGACTGAAGACATGCTGAGGGGCAGGGAGAGAAGAAAGAGAACATATGGGCAATGGAAGGTTCGAGAGCAGAGAGGCCGAGAATGAAGGACAGGAAGGCATAGGAAAGGGAGTCTCAGGTGAAGAAGGGAAACTAAAGGGTGGAAAGGAGCAGACCGAGGCACAGTGGGGGCTGCTGAGGGGCTGAGAGAAAAGAAACTGGCTATTCAGTTGCCACCTGAGTAGCCTCCACATACAGACTCTGGCGTCCCTGCCCCGCTTTAGCGGTTCCTACAGACGCATGACCTGCCAGGAGAGGCGTCTGAAAAGAAACTTAAGCTTCTGATGAGAGAGGATGAATTTAAAGCCCAGCCCCTGGGGACAGAATTAAGTCCCTCAACAGTGGAGAAGAACAGAGCACCTAAGGCCCTTTTGCAGAGCACTGGACAGTATGACCATTGGGCTGGGCCCTCTGCTCCTTGTTTCCTTCTGGGGGCTCTCAGCTCCAGGTAAGAGGGAGCAGAGGGTCTAGCAGGGCATTATAAGGGGGCCAGCCTGACTCCCTCCCCTCTATGTCCTGTAGCCTCCCTTCTTAGGCGCTTGGGAGAGCACATTCAACAGATTCAGGAAAGCTCTCATCTGGGCCTGGGCCTGAGCCTGGGGCCAGATGATGTAGCCCTCCCAAAAGTGGGGTGGCTGGAGCAGCTGCTGGACCCCTTCAACTCATCTGACAGACGATCCTTCCTGCAGGTAAGGACAGGCGAGGAGAAACCCACTTTCTACCCTGCCCTCTTCTCAGTTTTCTCATCTGTCCTTCAATGTACACTTTTTTCCCTGTCTACACCTCAGGCTCCCCACTTTGCCTCTCATGCTACACCTGCTGTCAGTATCCTCTTCCAGCCCTGTTCTTTAGACTCACCCTTAGTCTCCTCTCTCCTTCCTCAGGGTTCCGTTCTGTTGGCTTCTTGGGTTCTGTCCTTCACCCTTTCCTTTTGTCATTGACTCCCACTCTGTCACTGTCCCTTAGTGCATTCTACTCCCTGTCTAGATTAGAGGTAAAACCCACCACTAGGTCTCAACATGCAACAGAAATTTGAACAAGCTTTGGATATAGACTCAGCTCACAATACGCACTCAAAAATATCTACTGAATGAATGAACAAACTGACCATTTTTCAGAGCCTCCTCTATACATAGTCCACAAAGGTCATTTCTTCTTAGGCCCCAGATGTCCACCTGCATTCATTATTTGTTTTACGATTATTACTTCAGGAAATAGCAAGTGTATTTCATGTACCAGCTGCTCCCCTCATTATCTGCTTTTGTAGATCTTGCAATCTAGATGAGTAGATAAACAGAAAGAAATGAACAGATAAATAAGCTCATTTCAGATGATACTAAACTGGAAGGAAAGATCCATTAGGGAGAGAAACAGAAACAAATGGAGTTCAGAGTAAGTCAACACTCTTGAAATTCTATTTCTTCTTCTACAACACACCTTGTAGCGTTACTGGGTTAATGCCCAACACTGGGCTCACCAGGATGGACCTGTCTTCCTGCATCTGGGAGGTGAAGGCAGTCTTGGGCCTGGTTCAGTCATGAGAGGTAAGAGGAAGGGGGGAAAGGTGGAGAGGATGAAAGATATGGTCATTAGGAAGCTGTGAGAACCAGGGAGGCGAGCTATGTGTTTCAATCCTGTGAGATCTGAGGGGTGTAGTGGCTTAAACCCAATTCAAATTTCCCCTACTCCACACTTTCCACAGGGCACCCTGCAGCCCTAGCCCCAGCCTTGGGGGCCCTGGTGATTAGCTTGGAGCACAGATTTTATGGCCTGAGTATACCTGCTGGGGGCCTAGACGTGGCCCAGCTCCGCTTCCTGTCCAGCCGCCATGCGTGAGTGGGAGTAGGGAAAGTATTTGTGGTCAAAGGATGGGAATGTCTGTGTCCTGGTATCTCTGCATCTTTGTCCCTCTCTACCACCCAAAGTCAACCTCTGAATCTCTGGTTCCCTCTCTTTTCTTCTCTGTCTTTCATAGTATCTTATTCTTCCTCTCTCTATCTCTGGGTCTCTGACTCTATCTTTCTCTTACACTGTATTCCTGTGTCTGTTTCTATCACTGACTAAAGTACACTACTGTCTCACTACAGCCTACTCATTTAGACCACCAGTATTTATTACCTGGATGACAGCCACAGCATCCACAGCTGTCTCCCTGCTTTTACCATTGATTTTCAGGTAGAAGCAAAGTGATTCTCTTAAAGCATAAAGTCATGATCATCCACAGCTCAAACCCCTCACGTGTCTTCCATATTGCTGGGAATAAAATCCAAGTGTTTACAACAGTCATGAGGTTCTCACGGACTCTTGGCTTCCAGTTAACTCTGATCTCCACTCTCTCACATTCACTGGGCTCCAGCTACACAGAGATCTTTGCTGTTCTCCAGTCTTACATGGACTTTCCTGCCTTGAGCCTTTGAACTCCTCCCTCTTCAAGGAGTGGCCTTCTCCCAGCTCCTCCAGTGTATCTCATTCATATTAACAGCCCTCAACGTCTCTTTCCGTTTCTTGTGTATCTTTGTGTCTCATCCCTCCCGAATGCCTTCTATCCCAGCCAGCTAAGGACTGCTCCTCTGAGTAGCCCTCATTGCACCCAACCCTTCCCTATATTTGTCAGGTTTTCATCTAAAAACTGCTTTGGAAATATTTATTTCTCCTATTAAAACGAGAAGAGATGGAGGGTGGAGGCTTTTTAGAACTCTAGGCAGAGTCTCCCTTGGCCTGGGCACACGTGCTTTCAAAACCATATGTGACTGTGGAGAGCACTCAGAAATGCATCATGAGTAAAGGAGTCCTGGCTTCCGGCTAAACTCCTTCCTATTCACGCCTCTGAGTCCCGGTTTCCCCACCTGTGCAGTGGGAAAATCTTCAGGGATTCCCAGTGATGAGGACTGACAGAGCCTCCCTTCTGATCCCAGGCTGGCTGATGTGGTGTCCGCACGTCTGTCACTCTCCCGCCTCTTCAACGTCTCCTCCCTCAGCCCCTGGATCTGCTTCGGAGGCTCCTACGCTGGCTCCTTGGCCGCCTGGGCCCGGCTGAAGGTCCCCGGGACTCTGCCTGGTGGGACAGAGGGAGGGAACTTAGACTCCGGGGTCCCAGTCTCAGATGATAGGAATACCCTCCCACCACGCCCACCCTTCCTCTCACCTCCAGCTGTCTTCACAAGAGCCTGAGATCACACTGAGTGAGTGGAGTGACACAGGGGCGGGAAGACAGGGGGTCCCCGGGCTGACAGCTTCTACTCCCTTAGTTCCCTCATCTCTTTTTCGCCTCGGTCGCCTCCTCCGCTCCGGTGCGGGCAGTGCTGGATTTCTCCGAGTATAATGATGTAAGGATGCCGGGCCCGGTGCGGGAGGAGGGGAGTCCTCGTGGGCAGAGTCCCCAGACACCTCCCAGACATCTTTTCCTACGGTGTGACCACAGGTGGTGTCCAGAAGCCTAAAGAGGAGAGCGATTGGCGGGTCCCTGGAGGTAGGAAGCGCCTAGCCGGAGAGGTATAGGGACAGCGGAAAAGCCTGGGTTTGCATCGTGTCGGGGTCTGAAGGTGGTGGGATCCCAAGAACACAGCAGATTTTGGGAAAAGGAGGGAACTGAAGAGGGACGGGACATCAAAAAGAGAAGAGCGTTCCCCAGTAGGAAGCAGGGCTTGGGAAAGGGACGATATCCCTTCCGCCTTATCCCAGTGTGGCGCGGGGCCCTGCAAGAGGGCGGGGCTCTGGGCTGGGTCCCCCAGCCTCCGGAGGAGTCCGGCTGTGGGGAAGTGGGGGACTCTGGGAGGCGCAGGTCGCGAGCAGGAAAAGCCAAGAGCTAGCCTTGGTCTTGGCCAGCTCGGCCTCTCGCTCCCCGCAGTGTCGGGCGGCGGTGTCCGCTGCCTTCGCGGAAGTGGAGCGGCGGCTCAGCGCGGGAGGGGCGACTCGAGCAGCACTGCGGGGGGAGCTGGGCGCGTGCGGGTCTCTGAGCCGCACTGAAGACCAGGCGGAGCTGCTGGGGGAGCTGCAGGCTCTGGTAGGAGGCGCGGTGCAGTACGACGGGCAGACAGGAGCGCCACTGAGCGTGCGACAACTCTGTGGACTCCTCCTCGGGGGCGGGGGCAACTGCAGCCACCCAGCGCCCTACAGTGGGCTTCGTCGGGCGGCGCAGGTGAGCACCCCTCCACAGGCTGAGAAGAGTTAGCAGAGGAGGATTCCTGTTCCACCTTCGCAGTGTGTCTTGGACGAGCTAGAATCCTCTCTGAACCTTAGTTTCCGCATCTGTAAAATGGGGATAACACCTCACGGGCCGGATGAGAATGTGAAATGAAATGGGATATGTAAAACAATCAACTGGAAGCCCAGCAGGCAGCGTGCAAATGTTAGAGACTGTGGTGATTGTTACCTATTTTGCCTGTCTTGTTCTGCCCTCTTTACTGAGTCTGCAACAGTGCCTGGCACACAGCAAATGCTCAGTTAGTATTAATACAATGAAAACATGTAACCTCGGGGACCTGAGTTCTCCCAGTTTCCTGGGTCCTTCAGTCTCTGAATCCACAAGAGAGCTGTCACTCTTCCAGCATTGTCTGAACCAAGTATGGTACTAAATGCTTTAAATATATTATTTCATTTACTTCTCAGGAGATAGACACTATTATTATCCCCATTTACAGAGGAAGAAACTGAAGTCAAAAGGTTATACTTGCCCAAGGTCTCACAGATAATACAGTCCCAGTCATCCAGTGCCTTGATTTCTAATTCACAGAGACCCAGGCATCCACCCCAATGACTGCAAACTCCCAGGAGAACTCAGGAACTCATCATTCTACTTCTGACTTCTGACCTGTGGGTCTGGGCCTTGGTTTGCTGGGAGGAAAAGAGATATTTATGTATGTATATGTTTTGTTCCCTAGATTGTCCTGCAAAGCCTAGGTCAGAAGTGCCTAAGTTTTTCCCGAGCAGAGACAGTGGCACAGCTGAAGGCCACAGAACCCCAAGTGTCTGGCGTTGGTGACCGGCAGTGGTTGTACCAGACATGTACTGAGTTCGGTTTCTGTGAGTTCCTGGCCTAACCCTTATCCACAAAACATACATTTTAATCATTGTATGGTCCAAACATATTTTCGTTTCCATGGGACAACTGGCTTTGATTTCTAGGCATTGTGTACTCCAAAGATGTTGGGCAGGAAAGGGTAAAACCCATACTACCTACTAGAGTGTGCTTGTGCTTTTATATGACCTTTATATGCCTCCTCACACACACCATCAGGCTTCAGTATGCATGATTTTTCTTTCAACCTGCTCTTCTTCTCTGTCCCTGTCCCAGTGATGACTCTATGATTTCCACAGTCCCTAGACTAGGAAGTTTAGTCTTGTTTTGGTTGCTTCCTTCCCATTATCCAAATAGCCTGTCAATTACTCAGTTGTGCCCACTCTGCAACCTGGACAACTCTCTACTCCACTCCTGCTCCTTCTGTGCCTACCTCTGCTATCTTGGTAGAGGCCCCCATCCTTTCCTGCCTGGGTCCCTGCCCTAGAATCCTCCCTGGTCTCCAGGCTTTCACATCACTTGTATAATCCAACATCCACACAACATCCAGAGAAATCTTTTTAAATATGACCTGTCCCTTCTCTGCTCAAAACCATGACTCCTCAATGATCTCAGGGATACATCTTCTCTTCTCTCTCTTGGTTTGGCTCACTCCTACTCATTTCTTAAGGTCTTATCCCTTGCAGAGTGCTCTCCCTGAGCCCACCATGTTTCCTTTGGGATCCCCACCACCTGGCTTTTTTTCCATCACAGCCCTATTTGCTCCAGGCTGTCACTGTCAGGGGATGTGTGAGTCTCTACCAGGACTGTGAGCTCCTTGAATCGAGGACCAGGAATGTCTTGGCCATCACTGAGAGGAGCTCTATAAATGATTATTAAAGGAAATTGAGGGGCTAGTAATATACCCCACCTTTACAGATATCTCCCTTCCCAGATGTCACCTGTGAAGATCCCACGTGTCCTTTCTCCCAGCTTCCAGCACTGCCCTCCCAGCTAGACCTATGTGAGCAGGTGTTTGGGCTCTCAGCCTCATCTGTAGCCCAGGCTGTAGCCCAGACTAACTCCTACTATGGTGGACAGACCCTTGGGGCCACCCAAGTGCTGTTTGTTAATGGTAAGTGTACCATCAAAACCTGTCTCCCCCCCCACCCCAAATAAGAACAAGAACAAAAGAAACCTCTCTCCTAAGCATACACCTAGCCCCAGTTCAACATATCAACATACATCCTCTTTCTTTTTAGGAGACACAGACCCCTGGCACGTGCTAAGTGTAACACAGGCCTTGGGATCCTCACAGTCAGCTCTTCTCATCCCCAGTGCCTCCCACTGCTTGGACATGGCACCTGAAAGGCCTTCAGACTCTCCCAGCCTCCGGCTAGGGCGCCAAGTAAGAGAGAAAAGGTTCTGGGTAATTTGCATGCTCATTTGGATGTTCCTACCTTCTACTACTGCTGGAATCTGACTCACAAGAGTTCTCACCTCTTCACAGAGCATCTCCCAGCAGCTGCAGACCTGGCTCAGGCTGGCAAAGGATAGGCAGGTTAGGGGTGGGGTCTAATCCTACACCCTCACTACTCCCTGCATGGCCACCTCAGCCCTGGACATATTCATTCACTGGACAAATGAAACCAGCTTGTTGAGGATGAAATTCCCAGGAATTAGGATTCAGAACCTATTCTGCATATAGCTGGCTGGTACCTGCAAACATCCTCACTCTCAACAAAAGGTGTTTTGTTATAGACAAAGAGTTATGTAAATATAAATAAATGATTGTTCTCATTTTGAATATTGGCATTATAAATGTTCAATGTCAAAGAAATATTATTCCTTATGCTGGTGCCCTCCCCCTCTAATCACATTCTGGCTCAAATTCTGCTACTTCAGCTCCTGGGCTGGGGACCCTGCTGCAAGTTTCTGTCTGTGGACCTCAGACCTTGACCCTGTCTCTGCTTCTCACTGTTTCTCTCACTGTATTCTTCTCAGTCTCTTCTCTCTCTCTCTCCCTATTTTTTTCTCTATCACCATTTGTCTTTCTCAATCTCCTTCTGCTCCTCTGAATATCTTCATTTCTGTTTTTCTCTGTATCTCAGTCTGTTTCTCTTTTTATTTTTCTGTCTCTCAGTCTGTGTTTCTGTCCCAGTCTCTTAGTCAGTGTCTTCATCTCTACTATCCTCTCTTTCTTGGTCTGTCCTGGTACCTCCACTGCTGTTTGTTTCTGACTCTCATTCTTGGCCTCTTTGTTTCTCCAAATCACTTTCTCTCTGGCTCTCTTTCTCTGTCTCTGTAACCCTGTGTTCCTTTAAACCAGAGGTTCTCAACCTGTGGGTCGCAACCCACAGGAATGGTATTAAAGGGCCATGGCATTAGGAAGGTTGAGAACCTCTGCTTTAAACTTTCCTTGTCTCTCCTTTGCTGTATTTTTCATCTCTCTCCCTCAGATTATGTCTGTTTCTGTCTCTGACACTTCTGTTCTTTCTCTGTCTCTTCCTATGACTTTTAATCTTTGTTATTCTCTAGCTCTTTTAGCCTTTTTTCCAAACTCTTCTTTCATCATCACTTTCCACAATCAAATGTCACTCCTGGGCATTTACCAATCACAAACCTAAAGGCTCCTGTACCCTTCTCTGAACTCATCTCCTATCACTGCATGCTCACTACATGGCCTCCTTTGGTTACTTAAAATCAGCATTGTATCAGCTGCTTCCTCTACCTAGAAGGCTGTTCCCTTTAATGACTCTTTAATGGCTGCTTTCTTTGTAACATTCAAGCTCAACTAAAATGTCACCTTCTCCAAGAAGCCTTCTCTGACTGCTTCCTTGCTCCTCTCTCTATCATATTAATTGTTTTATGTGTTTCCTAGCCACAAGCACTATCTGATATTTCCTTCTTTCATTTTTCATTTTTGTTCAACATCTCTATATTAGATTACTAGGGTGAAAGAGGGAACTGAGCTATTGTAATAAATGCACTTGTATTAATTCCATATTTCACAACCTTTACAATTTTTACATCATGTCCTTTTCCAAAAACTCATCAGTTTACTGGGCCAAAGCTTACAAAACACTTTCCAAGATGAGGGAGAGTTAGTAAGTTTGTGATTTATATGCCTATTACTTTCACTTATGGGTTATTTCAGCATCACAGAAAAGATTTTCATTTTAATGAAGACAAGTGGTGTTGAGGAATTTAGAAACATTGTGTTCTCATGACCTCTGGTTTCTCTCACAGAACCCACACTTCATTATGATCAAGTGAGGCTCTGTCCTTGACACTGTGCTTTACAGGTTTCTGCTCTGGCTATTGTCCAGGCATAACCTTCTCCCAGAGGCAGGAACTTCAGGGCCTTATAAACATGCCTGTTCTATGTTCCCTCACTAGACCATGCTCTCAACATCACTCATTAGAAGGCTCTCTAGTTGAGTCTGGAGAAAAGCAAAGGTAGAGGACTCACACTACCTGATCAAAAGATTTCCAATAAAACTTCAATAATTGAGAAAATGTGATTTTGGCATTAGCATATAGACAAATTAATAGGACAGGACAGACATATACAGAAACATTCATTCACATATGATTTATACCTGCCTATCTTTGTGTTCAAATTTACCTTTTTTAAAAGAATGTCAGTTATATTGAACTAGGGTCCAGCCTAATGGCCTCATTTTAATTTGGTTACCTCTGTAAAGACACTAACTGTATTGCGAAATAGGGTCACAATTCAAGTAATTTGGGATTAGGAATTCAACATACTTTTGTGGGGGGCAGCAGAGTTCGATCCCACCCACAACAGTACCCACATGATAGCAAGTGAAGGATATTTATTCAGAAATTGCTATTTCAAGGTAGTCAGCGACAGGCAAGCAAAGGAGTGAAAACATTTTGTAGCTGAAAAAAAAAGAGAAGGTTTTAGGTATGTCCTAACTGGAAGCAGTGGGCATATGGTAGCTGTAGGCTGGCTAACTAGAAGAGGGACATCCTATGTGATTGGTTAGGAGTTCTTCTTTGGCTTTGCCTGGTTTATTCTAAGTTTGAAGCAAGGGCAAAAATTAGGAAATTGTGAGTTATTTACCAAATCCTGGCCATTTACAGCCAATTGGTATAGGAGTTACTGTTTGATTTCTCTGCTTGGTTGTTACAGATAGTTGTTTGACTTCTGGACTGGTTACTGTAAGTACTAGATTGGCTTCCTGGGTTGGTTACTATAAGTTTAGGTCACAGTTCTATTTTTACATAGAATTTGGCCATTGTCCATGTGTATATTCTATCTCTAAACCTCTCCCTCTTGGATCTCGTGTGGCTTAGGGACTGTTCTTTAGATCTGAGGTGCTTCCCTGAATTTAGCCAGAGACAAAGCACCCTCTTTGGTCTCTGCTGAGCAGGTGCAGCCTTGTGAATATCCACAATCTTTCAGACCACTAGAGTTGAATGTGATCGTCACAGCACCTTCTTTGGCTCTTTTCTCCTAGATATTCCCATTAAATTTCTAAATTAAATCTACTAATTTTTATGTCCATACCCGATTAATGTCCTTGACATATCAAACTGCCCTGATTACTCTTTATGGAGATAGCTTTTGTTTTCAGCAGTGCCCTTAGGCACGGATTTTTCCATGCTCTATTCTAAATAAAGTCACTCTCTTCAGACAAGGCCCCAGAACAGCAAATTCTCAAGGCTTGTCATGCCCACCAGGGCAGAACCTTTTCAACACAGAGGTGGAACATTAGGAAAGGGGTCATGGAAGCCATTAGTCCTCTCTAAAAGACTTTCACTGTTCCTACCACAATTCAGTGAGTGATTCTTAATATATTGTAGGAACTTAATCAAATTCCATGGTCTCTCAGGCTCATCCTAAGGTTTGGAACAATATCTACAGTAACTCTCAATGGGCAATTTAGAGGATCTGAGCTGAGACAATGATTTCAACAGATATTTCTGATGGCTGTACTAATGGCTTAGGTTTTTGATTTATCCCCATTAAGCAGAAAAAACTGACTTATACGGATTGTTTCCATCTGAGAAAAAAATTGTAAAACCATCCACACTTACTACAACTTCTCCAGTTGGGTTGTCACCAGATTGGTAAAAGACAAGACAAGATTTTTTAAACGACATGTGCAAAATTTTCATCAACATTAACAGGAAAAAAAACCTTCATTTAAACCTTCTGAAGACTGAATCGACATGTTGAAGACATCTGCTTTTCTTTTTAATCATGTTCCTGGAACTGATGATAGAAGGCATTATTTTTAAATGCTTAATTAAAGTTTAATTGAGAAGTATGAAATAGATTCACATTTCAAAGTTAGAAAACAAAAAAATAGAGATACAGTAAGAAGTCTCTTCCTATACCTCATCCACCCAAAATTCATTTCTCTTTTTTTTTGAGACAGAATCTCACTATGTCACCCTCAGTAGAGTGTCATGGCATCACAGCTCACAGCAACTTCAAACTCTTGGGCTTCAACGATTTACTTGCCTCAGCGTCTCAAGTAGCTGGAACTATAGGCCACAACGCCATGCTACTTTTTGGTTGTAGTTGTCATTGTTGTTTGGCAGGCCCAGGCTGGGTTTGAACACGCCAGCGCCTTCGTATGTGGCTGGCACCCTAGCCACTGAACTACAGCTGCAGAGCCCCCAACATCATTTCTAACATCCATGGGTAAACTCTATGTGTAGTTGCTTATATATTCTTTCCAACTTTCCTTACACCAGAAAATATGTATACAAATTCTTGTTTTCTCTTCTTTTCACAAAATAGCGTGTTTACACAACATAATGCAATTTTCCTTCATCATTTAATGGAGTAACTTGGAATCACTATTTTATTAGTATTTGGAGATCTATCAGATAGCATTTTCAATATTGTACGCTTGACAGAATCAGAGCTTATTTTCCATCAAATTGGCATGTTCAGCAGAAGTTAAACCTGAGATGTTCTATTTGTAATCATTGAAAGAGGGAGCATACACAAGCAAGAGGCTTTGTGAAACTTGAAAGCAGGAAGGATGACGACACTCATGATGCTCTCCTACAGAGGGGACAAACAAAACACTTTTTGCCTAAAAACTTAAAATAGTGTATGAATATGTGTTAACAATTATTAATGTCTCCACTCTTCCAAATACAATAATTAGTTGTTATTCTCTGTCTTGTAGATGCTGATGATATCTTGGTATGTTCAAAAAGCAGAATCTGGAACAGTTTGCGCAAGATTCTGATTTTTCTTTAATTTTTAAAGCAACTTCATTTTGGGATGATTTACATACAGTTAAACGCACCCACATTAAGTGTACAGTTTTATATATTTGACATATTTATGATACATGTGACTACTATTACAATCAAAGTAATGATGGTTTTGGTTAGAATAATTATATGAAAAGAACCAAATGGACAATTTCTCAAACATATTTTCAAGTGGGTTGTGGGGCATGTGCCCAGCCCTCAACCCTTTTTCTTAACTACAGAAAAATCAAAATTTGCAAAGGAACTCTTTATTTTACATCATTAGCAGAAACAAAGTCCTAGTCCTGCCACCTCCTCTAGCAATTAAGAAAGTTGTCACAAATGGCAGCGGAGAACTAAGTGGCCCTATTTTGCTTTTTTTTTTTTTCCTCTATCAGAGTCCAGAGACTCACTCATAGTTCACTGCAATCTCAAACAACTGGACTCAAGCAATCATTACTCAGCCTCTCGGATAGTTGGACAGGCGCCTGTCACAAGCCTGGCTAATTTTTCTATTTTAAGTAGAAACAACCTCAAACATCTGGGCTGAAGCATATACTCAAGTAGAGACGACCTCAAACATCTTGCCTCAGCCTCCCAAGTAGCTGGGACTACTGGCACCCGCCACAATGCCCAGCTACTCTTTTTATTTTTAGAGACCGGAGTCTCTCTCTTGCTCAGGCTGGTCTCCAACTTTTAAGCTCCAGCAATCCTTCGGCCTTAGAGCAGAGTCACCGTTCCATTCTTAGTATACCCTCTAGGAGTAAAGGGGTTACTCAGAAAATTGGTAGCCAGAACTCGTTTTTCTCTATGCCAGCACTCTCACGAAAACGCATTTCCCTTTTCTGGGGACTAGGATGGGGGTAACAGTGAAGGAAGATCGCAGCCTTCCTTCTCCCGCGACTTCGAGGTCTCAGACGTTCAGTCCTTCGCGAGGTTTCTGACCTGCAATCCGCAGCAGCGGTGCAGTCTCCTTGCATCTCCACACCCACCCGGCCCACCCTGACAGTCGATTTTACAACACCCTAAAGGTGAGCTTTGTACTATGGGTCTCTAGAATTTGCCTGGTCTCGGGTCAGCAGCGGCCTACTGGGTCAAGCCCTAGGCAAGGCGGAGTCCTAACCTGGCCTCGGTCTCCCTAAGCCCCATGCTCTTCTTTTGGGCCACAGGGACAGGTCTAGATTTACCTCCATATGATCGTGGCAGAGGAAACAAAAAGAAAGCAACCTCCCGGATAATAAGCCTTCGCCTTCGCCTAATTGGGCAAATGATGGGCCCGTGGGTCAGTCACCTTACCAGTCTCCCACCTTTCAGCCCAAGGGCGGCCCCCAGGCTGACGCCGACCTCAAAAACTCGAGGAAACCCTGGTTAAATTGTTCTGGGGGCGGATGTGGGATACCCCCAGAACCTTACTTGCCTCCCCATTCCTGGCGGTCTGGGCAACGTGTTTCAGTTAAATCGAAAAAGAGTAGCGGTAGTGACTTCTCTGGGACATCTAATTAGTCCCTCAGAAAGTTGCTGGGAGAGACTCGGCGAAGAGGCTGGCGAGCAAAAACCCCGCACGAGTGGAGCCGCAGCGAGTGTAATTACGAAATGGTCACAGCTCCGGCGGAACACCGCGTCGAAGGCTGCCTGGCGCTGAGCCGCACCCTGCTGCACCGTCTATGAAACGTACCGCGCCTGGGCCGGCGGCGCAGAGCACAGCTAGGCGGGCAGCCCCGCCACCTGAGACGCCGGCGCTCGTGTCTTTCCACGTCCCGCCGCCCACTGCTCCGCGCCGCCCCACTGGCGGCCCGCCCCGTGCGAGGCAGTTCCTCCTCCGGCGCCCCTCGGCTGGCCCCAGCACCGCGGGCCAGCCGCTCCCGCCGCAGCCGGCTGAGAAGGCGAGCGGGACGCGCGAGGAGTGGAGATGGCGGAGGAAAGCTGGGCTTCCGCGGGAGGGAGGCTCCCCAGTCTCTCTACCAGCTCCGGGCTCGGCACCCCGCTGTCTGCACGCTTTCCAAGTGCAGTGCCACCGCCCGCCTCCCCGCCACGGCCTCTGCGGTCAGGACAGGCGAACCCCGCGCCTCGCCTTGCCTCACTACTACTGTCTTCGGCCGGGAGCCGCGGCCTCCCTACCGCCGCCGCTAACTTGTCTGTCCCGCCGCTTCACTTCGCTGGCGCGCAGCCCTGCCCTCCCCTTCCCACACTCGGGCTAGGGAGTCTCGGCGCAGCCCACCCGGAGAGGAGATGGGCTCTGAGAGAGGAGCGGGGCCCCACAGGGCTCTGTAGAGACCCCAGCACGCGTGAGGAGTGGCCAAGCGCGGGGGGGATATTAGTTACGAAAGCCGACCCCTAGAAAAGTTAAGAGTCTTCCCACTGCCCTCGCTTAAGTCAGCTACGCTCCCACTTTACCCGGTTATCCCTCCTCTCTTCTCTCGTCCTGACTCCCCACCTAAGCCCTCTTACACTTTCCCTGTACGTGACAAATCAGGAATTGGATGCGCAGAACACTCCTCATCCAAGGAGTGTTAAAGCGTGTTAGGCAAGCCCATGTTAGGACAATAGGGTGCTGATTGTTAATATTCTACTTTGAGGAACCCACGATGTTCTTTTTGTGATAAACTGTATCATCAATTTCTCTCAATGTTTCCTGCGCCACTAAGGTGTATTATCTACACCAGATTATATATACACATATATCCATCCATTAAATCTACCTTTTGATTATATGCTTTAAGTTTTTCTATATCCTTACTTATTTTGTTTCATTTGATCTATCTTATACTGAGAGTATCAGTTTCATTTCTTTTTTCTTTTTTTGCAGTTTTGGCCGGGGCCGGGCTTGAATCGCCACCGCCGGTATGTGGGGCCGGCACCCTACTCCTTGAGCCATAGTTTCAAGTCTCTATTATTACTGTTTTTTAAAATCTACTTGTATCCTATAATTTTTACTTCATAAGTGTGGTTAATGTATTCTTCAGTAGATATCTATTTATAACGATTCTAATTTTATTGGCTTTGAGGTCTTTAACATTGAAATTGGTCTTTGTCATGTTTAATATTTTGGGTCTTTGTCATGTTTAATATTTTGGGACTTTAAATCTGTCTGTCATAAGGAACACAAATTGCTCTCTTATTGTTCTCATTTCTTGGTGTATATTTGCCTATCTACCCACTATCAAAGTAGTGATAGCTCTCTCCTAGGGTAATCAGCTGTCAGCTAAATCTGAAAGGGTCTTCAGAGACATTTAAAAGAAAAAACTTTCAAGAATTTCTGCTTTTACCTTTTACCACTTGACGACTTGAGAGAGGAGATTGGTTTCAGGACTACTTTAAAAAGACAATTTGAAATAAAATAAACTTTCCTTTAAAAAGTATTCAAAAACTCTTTTCACTTTTTTTTTTCTCCATTATGCAGGGTTCCCAGTCTTGGACCTTCTGCCGCATGGGTATAACTGTTAGAGGAAACGGGAAATGTGAAATGTGAAATGTTTGGGAGCTTGGGTTTTGAGTGGGTTAAGAAACAAAGAGGGAAATGGATTTGAAACTTTGCAGAACAGAATTTCGAGAAGCATGGTACACTGATGTAAAAAAAGTTCAAAGATAATGGCCCATACGGGGATCGAACCCGCGACCTTGGCGTTATTAGCACCACGCTCTAACCAACTGAGCTAACCGGCCCGCTGACGACATGACCATTCCTTTCATTACAGCTGTTCTCAACAGAAAACGTTCTCTCCTCCCCCACCTTTGAAAATATTGTGTATATAAATATAACGTTCTGTTGTCACATAAGGAAAAAAGAAAAAACTTTCTTTACTGCTTTACATCCTTAATAAAAAGAATCAAAACCTTTCCCTTAAAACAAAACCAAAAGAAAAGAAAGAACATTGATTTTAAGCCGTTTTCGTACACCTGAAGTAAGACGCTTAAACTTTTCAAATTCAGGCTAACGGCCTGGGAATCCATGGAAATATTTACTGTTCTCTAAATGTCTGGTGGGTAGTATGGACCGTTTGTGACATGATGAATCACTACGACTACTACTATGGAGTCCATGCACGTTGGTGCCTGAAAGATATTCTCAAAAGATCTGATTGTCAATTGTCCTGGAGTCTCCCAAGTTTCTTATGCCAGGAGCTCCCAGGGCCAGACCTGATCACCATTAGGGAGTCTTTCTACCTACCTGTTGCCTCAGATTTCCAGAGTGACCGCAAAACAAAGGTCACTTATGAATTGTCTTTGTAAAGTAGTCCTGAAACCAGCCAACCTCCTTTCTCAAATCGTCAAGAGAGTAAAGGTAAGAGAACTGATCTTGGTATTAATGAGTTCTAGAAATGTGGCTCTAGTCACCATTCCAGAGGCCGTTAAAGCCAATCTTTCTGTGAGCCCAATATTTCTACCCAGTCTTCACTTCCCCCAAAATGTTTCCATTGTTTTTAATATCTTGTTTGTCATTTCAGAAATTTTAAGTGCATAAGCAAAGTTATACAACTATTTTTTTCCCCAGACAGTAGCATTTTATCGACATTTCTTCTGTCCCTTTTAATTTTTATTTGCCTAGAACTTATTTTTGTAATCTTTCCATATCAAAACAGAAAAGAGTTATTTATTCTCTTTTAAAGATGCAAGGATAGTATTTAACTATATGGCATTTATCATAGTTTAATTTGTTAATCATAGTTTAATTTGTTTAGTTTGGGGGCTTTTTTGTTTGTTTGGTTTTTGTTTTATAAGACACAGTCTCACTCTGTTGACCAGGCTAGAATGGCGCGGCATTAGCCTTGCTAACAGCAACCTCAGACTTCTGGGTTCCAGCGATCCCTCTGCCTCAGCCTCACAAGTAGTTAGAACTACAGGCGCCGGCCACTATGCCGGCTGAACCTCCTAAACCTAAGAAACTTCGCGATGATTACACTGCAGCGAGAGTCCCAGCAACAAGTAAGTGACTACAGCCCAGCCTGAACCTGGAGATTCGGTCCTGCCCAATGCAACAAGCAACTCTGGCTTTCTGCAAAGGCGCCATTTGACATTGACCCTGCAGCAGAAATGACCCAGAGAGGAAAGGTTCAACAAAGGTGGCTACAAACCTTTGTAGTACATGTTAATGTTCACTAGTACAGTACTCACAGAAGCACTAAGTAACTATAACTGTAATGATTCTGCCAGTTTTTGTCAGTCAGCATTGGTGATTCGAAACTCCAGCACCCGGCAAATTGGTTAGAGTAACCAAGTAGCTTGATGGCAGGCATGCAAGCCGTGCTTGAGTCCAGTAAAAAGGTACTTATTTAAGTTTTTAAAAGAAAGTTTCTCATTCCTTTTATTAAAGATAGAAATTAGTAAAATTTAAAAACTTCTTTATACAACAAGGAATTTATATTGACACACTTAACTTTTTCAGGACATGAAAGAAAATAAAAAAAATCTAAACAAAGATGGTTAGTTCAGTTGGTTAGAGCATGGTGCTAGTACTGACAAAGTTGTGGGTTCGATCTCCTGATTCCTGTAGGTTCTCACCTTTTTGCCTGTTAAAAAGGAATAATACACAATGCTTTTTGACGTTGCAAATCCCTTGTGCTGTTATTGGGCTATTCAGATTTTCTATTTCTTCATGATTCAGTCTATGACATGACTCCATGATACTCACCAAGACCCATCACAGAAACCAACTGTGGTGTGTACATGTATGTGCATGTGTGTTTTCACAGTGCTGTACATGGGTTCTTGTGTGTGATTCTTTGGATCCATCTGGGAGTCTCTCACGAGCATAATTTCCATTGGCCAACTACAAAGTAGGGTGCACTTGGTCCTGGGAAATTCTCAAGGGGTTTCTGTTTCTTTTTCTCCTTCCTACTGAACTACTAGTATCATCCTTCAGCCTCACTGTCCAAGCACATTTATTTCCATTTTTGTAAATACCAACACCTCCCCTGTGAGTTTAGTAAAACCTTTCCAACACATTCTCAAAATGCCACCCTAATAAAAAATTACTTTCAAGAAAACAATAGATCTGATAAAGAAGCAGGAGTGATGGATCTCAGATCGCTGACTCTAGTTTCGACAGGGTGGCTGTGAGCCTTAGGTAAGGTAACAGTAGAAAACACGACCACAAATCCTGGCATACTGTCTTGTCTTATTAAACAAACTAGCTTGTTTTTCAGCAAAGAAATAAAGGCCCAGGAGCACCTCGTTCCCAAATCACTTAAGAGGAAATACTGGGGTGAATGAGTGGACAGGAGAATTCCAAGCATTTGGGAGTGTGGGTTTGGGGTTTAGACACGTGAATGGTAAGCACAATGACTTATGCAAGGGGAAGAAAAGCCTGGTGACTACATCTCAGGGGGGACAAGGGGAAGAAAACCCAAGAACGGAGAAATAGGTCATCTAAAACTTCAGAGATTAACACTGTTGCATGGGTTCCATGGTGTAATGGTTAGCACTCTGGACTCTGAATCCAGTAATCCGGAACCTTAATGTTTCTGTTGACTTTTTTTTTTTTTTCTCTCCATCCTGTTGATCCTAAGTGTCACTGGTCCAAATTTAATTCCTAATATTCCCAAGTCGCATCTCTTGATCTTTAGTCACCAACCAAGGAACAACTTAATTGTTGCTGAGCACAGTTTGCTTCTTGAATAAAAAGGGAGAATTCTGGAAAGAAAATGCACAAGGAAGTCACCAAGCCCTGCTGGAACTGGATGGAAATCAAAGTCTCCAGAGAAGATCTGCAAACAATTGTGGAGACAGGAGATAGGCAGTTGGTGAGAAGAAAGAAACGAAATTTGGTGACAGAAAAGTTGAGATGGAAATTGAGAAAAGGATTTACCCAAGTAATGGGTCTGGGAGAGAAAATTGTCCTCAGACAAGACCACATAGGGATCCAAGCTTACTTTCTAAGGGTTGAGGGACAGAAGTGGCCGGGAAGACGCAACCGGTGATAGTCAATACACATTTATGCTGCTTCAAGTTTCCCAAGTACAAGTTTTCTTTGGACAGAGAACCCGGGAAAATACGCTGAATAGATTTCCGCCCCCTCCAGGACCAAAGTTTACTCCACATCGCCTCCACCTTTCATAGCAAGGATTCCCTCCTGATCTGGGCCACGACTAGCTCATGAAAACTCACCCTCCTGGGTAGATTGGGAAAGCTCAGTTACCTAGAAATTGCTGGGGCGGTTAGATTTTGGAGAAAGGCACAGATGAGAGGAAAGAGGCGGCGAGGTTAGAAAGCCGGGGGATTTAGGCAAGAAAAACTCTAGTGCTAAGGGAGGTCAGAGAAACGAGGGCCAGGTGCGACAGAGCACCTCAGCGGCAGAGTTGCTGGAACGCAGACCATGGAATTCTTGAAGTTCTTTCAAACACTTTTTGAAAATGCGCCTGCCTGACCACATAGTTCCTTGTGGAATGTGAATGCTCTCTGCTTCCATCTTCCCTTGCGAATCATTCTCAATTTCTATGTATCTTACCAAGACAGAAAGAGCAATTGGAAATACTGATGTCCCAAGTCTTCTGTAAACAAGACACAGCCATATCTCAGTTGAATATTTTACATGATTTGATGGAGAAGGTGACGAATTCCTCATTTACTTCCGACTAATAACATTACACTTTCAAAGAAAGGGAACGTTCACTTATATCATGGAAGGTTGGTGTTTTCGTTTTATACACCAAGACTCAATTTTTTTTTTTTTTTTTTTTTGCTTTTGTCAAAGAATGTGAATACGGTCCGAAATCCTCTGCTTGCTATCACTTTTGTTTATTGATACCGTTTCTTTATTAAATTTAGATAGACATAAAGGAACTTTGTTGAAGATTCTACTTTAAATAACGCGCCCTAAGTAATAACAAAAACACCTTTTGTAAGCCCCTGACTTATTCAAAAACCACAAACTACTGGTCTCTTGTGTTGTTAATTTTCACCAACAACCCTCTTTCAGAGATAAGAAGTATTCATTGGCGATCACTGTAATTGATTGAGGGAAAAATACTATCAGTTCTTTAAAAGATGGGTTTCTGCCATTCTATTTTTCATATATAATAAATTACTTATCAAAATTTTCTACTTATGTCTTTTATTGGGTGCTACCATTAAAAGTAAAGCTAATTCAAGCCAGAAGAAAAATCGCTAAAACATTTAGAGATTTGCTGTCAATGGAAATAAACAAAAATTCAATTTTCAATTTATGCAGGTATTTTCTGTTGCAATATTGCATGACAGCGTCCTTGAGCACAGAACTACGTAACACTGGGATAACTACAGTGGAAATATGCTTGCAAAAGGAAAAGTCTCGCAAAAATTGTCAACTGTTTAGCTTTCAGTAAAAAGGGCTGTGACGCCTAACTCGAGGGGAGGGTTAAAGAATGTTGCAGGTAGAAAAGAAACAGAAGGGGAATATAGAACTTGGAGAGAATAGAAAAAAAAAAAAAATCACCAAAGCTGGAAAGCAGGATAGAAGTGGATACTGGGGAATGATGACCCTTGAGACTGGAGATACGGGCTGAGTAAGGCAGGATCATCAAATTGTGAAAGGCTGTCGGGAGGAAGGTGAAACGAACTTGTTCGGTGTGATAATTCTTTAAAATGAGTGCAAGGACTGTGATACACATATCATCGAAATCAAGGAACTAGTGACCCTCAAGACGAGGTGGCCGAGTGGTTAAGGCGATGGACTGCTAATCCGTTGTGCTGTGCACGCGTGGGTTCAAATCCCACCCTCGTCGTTTTCTACTCCAAACCTGAGTTGCCCCAAGGAAAACACTTGTAGAAAATAGTTGAAGTTCATAACACATATCTTACTCCACAGTAATTTTTTTCTGATTTAGCCTCTATGGATAATTCCTACCCGAATCGTTTTTACTATGACAGCTGAAAAATGAGTGTTCAATTTCCGCATTCTCTTCACATTTACCAGTCTGCACTTTGGCATTCTACTGTACGCAAGAGTCTTTCCTGAACCCCTAGTTATTTATGTGTTTTTTTACACCTATGTACTTGTTAAATCTATTTTTAAATGGTGTACAATTCATTATTGCCTTCAATTATGTTGGTATTCAAATTAACCCAGATTTGGTTAGTGGGAGCCCCTTCCAGCTATTTATTATGTCCTTGTGACATATTGCCATCATAACTTTTAGGACTTTCTTAATCAGCTTCTGGCATAACAAGTTGTTGCAGGTTTGACTACATCCACCCTGTCCCAGTCTTGAAGTCAGTTATTTCTCAGAGGTAAGATTTTAGTGAAGAATAACATTAGAGACCAATAAAGGGGCTAGATGTGCCTATTGCTTCTGGAGTATCTTTGCTTCTAGGACATTTCAGCAAAAATTCATAAATGCACATATACATACATGATGCTGTACATACATAGACACACACATGTATTATAGATATATACATGTGCACACATACATGGATATATGTACATGTACATATGCCATGTTTTTGCAATGATATTTCCAATTTTAATCATCCCCACAGGGTACTCTTTTGCTTTCCCCCACCCTATCTTTTATTTTTAATGTCTTTTCTTCCACAATTGGAACACTGGCTGAAATGACATTTACTCACAGGCTTTATCCTATAACACACCCAAAATAGCTTCAAAATTGCTTTGTTATTATAACAAAATGAAACAAACCAATTAAAAAGAGTTCAGAATTTGCTATAATTTCCCACCATGCTTTAATATTGTTTTAAAAATAACTTGGTTTGGCTCTTTTTGTCCCTTTGATATGGTATGATTTTCACTGAAAATATAGTGGGGTTTATTTCTTTAACTTTGCTTTCAGTTTTAGGCATTTTTAAACCACTTCTCATGAAAAAAAGGGAAAAAAAGATACTCAAAAGTGTCACTTCTACCCAATCTCTTCCACTAACCTTCCTCCACCCTCACTACGCTTGAGAGAACTTTACTGCTTTCTGATTTATACTTCTATTTTATGTATTCTCATTTCCCCTTTTACCTTGCATCACAAAAATTAATATAGTTATACATATGTATACGCATTTATATACACTTTTACACTTTGCTTTTTCTTCACTTAACAGTGAAGTGAAGAAATATCAGTTAATAAATATTGTCCCTATTCATTCAGCTTGGTAGTACTCCAGTGTATACATGTACCATAGGTATACAATTAGTCTCCTGTTACTGGACATTTGAATTTAGGCAAAATGCTTTTAAGGATCAGTGGGCAAAACTAGATGAAAACTAATTGGTCTAGGGGACTTCCAGATAAGAATATCTTCAAAGTAGCAAAGTAAAGGAACAAAACATGTTCCCCTTATCACCTTATTTCTATTTTTCCATTTGAATTTTTGTGTGTGAATTCTCATAATTTAGGGTACTCATTATGTAGGAGAATGTATATTTTCTTGGCATATGTAGAAACTCACTATAGAATGCTTCAATTTAAAACATTTCTTCCTATTTTTGCAGCATGCATTAAAAAAATAAATAAAATAAGATTTTTCTTCAAAAAATTTTGCAAATGTCTTGCTAAGATTTCCTTTCTCCCATCCTCCTGACTGCCCATGGAATCTTGATGAATAAACTTTTTAAAATACTAATGCATTCCATTTTTCTATCATTTCATATTGAACGTCCTTGCTTCTGTTTTTCCCATAAGGTCCACAACAATCTTGTTCATGTGTGTGGGGATACATATCTGTTCATGATTATTACAACATGTTTTGCTTTGGAGAAGAATTCTCAAAGCATTCCCATTAATTTTCTAAATGCTACAAATCACGAATACACCGGAGCAAATAAAGGAGTAACAATGAACAAGAGACTCCTACCAAATTACAAATGCAATTAACAGTCTGCCAGCTCCATCCCCCTCTCTGTCAATTCTGCATTGGTGGATTCAATCATCTGAGGATCAATCAACATTGAGGAAAAAAATTGTGTGTTTCCTGAACATGTAGACTTTTTTCCTTGTCATTATTCCCTATACAATACAGTATATCTACTAGTTACATAACATTTACATCATATTAAGTATTATAAATAATATAGAGGTAATTTAAAATATGTGGGAGGAGGTATGTGCCTATAGTCCTCGCTACTTGGGAGGTGGAAGCCAGAGGATAGCTTTGAGCCCAGGAGTATAAAGTTACAACAAGCTATGGTCGTGCCACTGCACTCCAGATTGGGCTACAGAGCAAGACCCTGTCTGAAGGAAGGAAGAAGGAAAGGAGGGAGGGAAGGAGTGAAGAAAAATGAAAGTGAGAAGGAAGGGAGGGAGGAAAGGAGGTAAGGACTGGAGGACAAAAGGAAGGGAAGGGAAGGGGAGAAGAGGGAAGCGAACAGGAAGCAAGAAGGCAGGAGGGAAGGGAGGAAAAGAGGAATGGGGGGGAAAGAACAAAGGACTTGTGAAGATTAGGCAAATACTATATGCCATTTTATGTGAGGGACTTGAGCATCTGTAAATGTTAATATCTACAGGAGGTCCTGGAACCAATTCCACCATAAATATCGAGGAAGACTGTATAGTCATTAGGCGGAAGTCAAAAATATTTACATATATATATATATATATACACATACATATATATATATATACACACATATATATCCATAACAAAGTAGAGATGGGTGTGTCTTCTAGTCACTGAAAAACATCCAGTTCAAAGAATCCATTGAAATTATGGTGAATTTGTCACTTCTACCCAGGCAAAAAAGGGAGAAAGATTTGCCTCCTTTTGAAACGAGTGAGAAGGATATGTATTTCAAAAAGAAATGGGAAAAGAAAATGCTTAATGTATTTATAAAGATTAGGTGAGAAGTAACAAATTTTAAGAAAGTCAAATTAAGGAGTCGCTGAGCACCCGGAAGTGATTTTCTTAGCGATATCTTTTGCCTGTGATCCTGAAAAAGAATCTGAGGCCTTAAAAGAAACTCATAAGATGGTTTCAATCCATCAGTCTCTGGGTTATGGGCCCAGCACACTTCTGCTGCACCACTCTGCTTCTCAGGACCCAACTCTCTGCCTTACCTTATTGTAAACATTATCTACTATCTCATTTTCTTCATATCAATATGCTGCAGCCCATATAGCCTATGGCTAGGAGTGAGAGTTATGAGAAATACCTGTGTAGCTCAATAATGGAACACCTGGGTGGAAAGGGCATAGAGAGGGACTTAGCTCTCCTAACAAGCATGAGAGCTCGTGAGATGGGAGCAGTGGTGAATTGGCAGTCTCTACACCTGTGGTGTTGAGAGGCAGGAGATCAGCCTTATATTAGGCTGGAGGAGAAGGCAGTCAAGGAGCATGCACATTCTATCGCGGCCTTGCTTGCTCTGACTTTGTCTCCTCTCCTGCCTGCAGAACACCAGCACAGCGTCTCTCTGCTGGAGATTACCAAGCTCTGCCAAAGACTAAGATCTAGCTTTCTAAGAAGACTGCTTTACTCTAAGACCCTCTCTCTCTCCAGCTAAAGTAGATAGCCCTCAGGCACCTGAGAGAAACTGAACCTGAGCAAGGTAACTTAGCGGTCTGCGTCCGGAACCTAGATAAGCTGGGCCGGAGACCTGGCCAGTCCTGGGCAGAAGTGTCAGAAGTAACATGTGACATCAATAGTCTGAGTTATTCATAAAGTGAAATTTAACTCCAAGAAGAATGACGTTTTGTGAATTAATGATACACATAAATCTCAAAATGACACAAGTAAATCCCAAAACCATTATTTTGCACAAAAAATGCCACATTATAGGACTTACTATGTGATTTCACTTATATAAAGTTTAAGAACTTGCAAAGTAACAGTGGTGATAGAAATCAAAATAGTGACGAGTTTGCTGGATTCTGTATTGACTGATAGGGGAGCACAAGGCAATTTTTAGGAATAATGGGAATTTTCTCAATCTTGATCTGGGTGGTAGTTATTGGGAATTATACATACATAAAATGCACTGGGCTCTATCGACATTTAAGATCTTTGCATCTTATCGTATGTAAACTACACTTAAATATAAGTACTGAAAGAAAGGCAGGCAAAAAAGATGGAAGGCCAGGGAGAAGGAAAGAAGGGAGGGAGGGAGGGAAGGTGGGAGGAAGGGAGGAAAAAAGGAAGGAAGGGTCACAATCTATGTATGTGTCAAGAAACTAAGGCAAAAGTGACCAGAGAGCAATTTCCAAAATTAAGATGTAGAGCCATGAAGTGGCCCTTAGGAAGACGAAGAAATTCCCTGCACGATTTGGAAAAAGTGCCTAAGTGGTTTGATAACACCCTATCAATATAATGCATTACTTTGTCAAGCCTTGCTCTCTTTCTAGGAAGGCAGGATTGTGTATACATGGCAACTTTTAATGCATGACAGAATGGCCGATTTAATGGAGGTAGTGGCTCTGATAGATCTTGAAAGCATTGGGAAGAAGGTTGGCTTTTAATGTATTACTTCTTTAAAAAAATCCATTTTTCTCTCGTATCAATTCTAGGTGGTGAATTAAGAGACATCAAAACTAAAGCCTGGTTATTTGTTTTCTGGAAGCACATTCTCAGGTGAAGATCATGTCATTTCATTCAGCTAAAATGTTTTCAAGGCCTATATATGCCAAAAACAGACAGGTTTTCTCTCTGTTGTCCATGGGTTAAGAAACCCACAGACCTAGGAAATATGTAAGCTTCATATTTGTTAACTGCTAAATTGGAAAGGTGATCTTTCACTGCTTTGAGAAAAAATGCTATCCACAGACACATGCTTAGAAATTTTGTAATGCCACCTTTAAGAGTATAAGGGTTCTCTTAAATCTAGTTTAATGGTTTCTATGAAGAAGACACACAGAGCAAATAAAAAAAAGATATGTGTGGTACTTCGTGGGCACTTTTGAGGGTACAGAGAAAATACTGAGACATAGTAAAGTGTTCAGTTCTCTTACAGCCCCTCTATCTAGTCATGCTCCCTTCACCCACTGTTTCCCTAACTTAACCTAATGCCATGTGAACAGAACACTTACATATATCAAAAGAAAATGCCTTAATTAATAAAATAGCAAAACTGTGCTGTCTACCTCATCTCTGAACACATCCCTAAAGAGAGTATCACCTCAGTTTATAGAAACACAACTGATTCTGTGTGTTAATCTTGTACCCTGCAACTTTGCTGAATGCATTTATGAGCTCTAATATTTGTATTTATGTGTTTGTGTATATTCTTTGGGATTTTCTAAATATAGGATTATGTCATTTGTGAATAGATGTACTTTACTTTTTCTTCCCATCTGGGTGCCTTTTAGCTTTTTATTTTTGCTTAATTGCTCTGGATAGAACTTCCAGTATATTACTGAATAGCAATAGTGAATGTAAATATCTTTGTCTTATTCCTGATCTTAGGAGGAAAGACTTTAATCTTTTACCATGGACTATAACGTTAGCTGGGGGTTTTTTGTTCATTTGTTTTGTTTTTGTTTTGTTTTGTTTTGAACAAACCTTTGTGTGGAGGGCTGACTTTCAATAGATTGCAGTGAGGGAGCTACTCTGCTTGTTCAAAACCCTGACCCAGAAGCAGGTCATCTACGATTAGCTGTGGGTTTTTCATGAATGTCCTTTATGACTTTGAGAAAATTCTTTTCTATTCCTGGTTTGCTGAGTGGTTTTATCATGAAAAAGTGTGAGGTCTCAGGAGGAAATAAGGAGCATAATATTGGATGCTGGAGGAATGGCATCAATTGAAATAACTATGTAGGTTTTGTCTTTTATTCAGTTAATATAGTATCATCTTAGGAAATACAGATAGTATCATGCACAGAATGCTGGCAGAACTGACAATTTAAAGTACTTCTTTGAGGTCTCAGGAGGAAAATAGGAGCACATTATTCAATACCAGAAGAAAGGAAATCCTTGTTATAAAGTGGCAGAAAACTTGGCTGAAAATTTTTCTAGGGTTGGGAAGAAAATAGAACTTTTCAAGCAGTGAACTTGGATATTTAGCTGAGATTTTCAAGCAACGGTAAGGACTGGTTTCTTGTTGCTCCTCATAGTAAAATGCAAGAGAAAAAAGATAAATTGAGAAGGAACTCTTACACAAAAAAGAACTGGAATTTGATAATTTGAAAAATTATCAGCCTAAACATATTGCAAAAAGTGTTATCACATGGTCTGGAAAGAACATGGAAAAATAGAATTTTGTCCTGTTTTGTTTGTTTTGATTAGGATTCAGATGTACAAAAAGTCAAGTTTGTAATATATAAGGTAGCTGAATAGAGAATCTTGCTATATAGCAGCAGTATATAGAGATCTAAACTTTATAACTTGTGGGCTAGACAACTGAAATTCTGGGCAATGATAAAGTTGTCCAGGTAGAGGAGACCAATGGGAGGAAAAAGATCAAAGACAAAGACTTGAAAAACAGTGCTATTTAAAATTTGTATGTGAACATACAAAAGGGTCTATTAAAAAGGGCAAAAAGGATGGAGAGAAAGGAGACAATGTCACTTATGCCAAGGAGACGTTTCAAAGGCTACTTACTGGGAAGTATAAAGATGAAGACAAAATGTTGTCCACTGGATGGAGCAAGGAAGTCAATGCTGAACTTGAGTTATGGTGTAGGTAGTAATGTGGACTGAAAGCAGACTAGAATGTTTTGTAGATCACACAAGGCAACCAAATAGACACAGGAAATAAATCAGGTTGGAGGAAAGTAGAAAAATTAAAAAGACCTAGGGGAAGTCATGGAGCAGATTCTTAAATTTTGCTAGAATTTAAAGTAGGACTTGAGTATGTTTAAATGCTGATAAGAAATATATGTGAATAGGTAGAGACTGAAGATACCAGAAAGAGAGGAGAAAGCATGGAGAAATTGGCTCCAAGTAGAAGAGTAGGCCTTAGGGAGAAAGAAGAACACCTTTTTGGGCAAGGAAAGAAGGTGAAACGATGAGGAAGATGCAGGAAGGAATTTTGCAAATTTGTTAACGGAAATGATGATGGTGCAATATGATAAACAAATATGAGGCCTGAATAGCTGAGAAAAATAAAATTACCATTCTTAGACCATCATCTTTTACTTATGTTATAAATATATGATCATTAACATTCTTTGGTCATAATATATTATTAGATAAGGGCTGAATAGAACAGAAACATATACAGGCATTTCATAACAACTTCACATATACCAGAGGTGGTATCACAGATCACCAAAGACATGGCATGGCATCTATTTAAAAAATTGGGAGAGGCAATTGCCCTACTCCATATTGGAGCAATTGACTGTCTGTCAAACTGAGAGGAGAAAGTCCAAGCTTGTTTAGCAGTATAATGAAGCAGAAAAAACTCTAAAACTATCAGAGGAAAATTCAAGAGATTTGAATTCAAGAAATTCAAAGAATTTCTTACAGCAGACTCCCCAAATTCCATCAGTTCTCCTAAGGATACACCTTAGCGTATCTAAACATAAGTCCAAGTAGATCTTAGGCAATGGTGTATAGCACTGGGATTTGTAATATGCAGACTTTGTAAACAAATCAAATGTTTATCAATAAGATTTTTTTTCATACATCCCACTATCCCTACCCCTGATAAACACTGACATGTTTTCTATCATTCACTATGGGCTGTCTTTTTGAGAATGTTATTTAAATGAAATCAAATAGTATGTGACCTTTTAAAACTGGCTTCTTTCACTCAACATAATGTGCCTGAGATTCATCCAAGCTGTTACATATGCCAATGATTTCTTTTTATTGATGATTTGTATTCAATTAGATAAGCATATCACCATTTATCCATTCACCGGTTGAAATACATTTAGGTTGTTTTAATGTTTTTCTCAATAATGAACAAAACCACTATAAACATCCATGTACAGGTTTTTTTAATTTTTTAATTTTTTTTTATTATTATTTTTTAGAGACAGAGTCACCCAGGTAGGGTGCCATGGCATCACAGCTCAAAGCAACCTCTAGCTCCCAGACTTAGGCAATTCTCTTGCCTCAGCCTCCCAAGTAGCTGGGACTACAAGTGTCCACCACAACACCTGGCTATTTTTTTGTTGCAGTTTGGCTGGGGCTGGGTTTGAACCCTCCACCATCGGTATATGGTGCTGGCGCCCTACTCACTGAAGCACAGGTGCTGCCTCATGTACAGGTTTTTTGTGTGAACATATGTTTTTATTGCTTTAGGAAAATTCTAAGGAGTGATATTCCTGGGTCATATAGTAATATATTTTTAACTTTATGAGAAACTGTCAAACTATTGAGTTCATGACATGACATAGGTAGTGTATCAACTACCATTTTACAGATGGGGACAGAACAATGAAGAAGCTGACTAGCCTGCTTAAAGACACAGAGCAAGAAAGTGATAGAGGCAAAAATTGTGTCCAGAGTGTTGATGAAGATGTGGAGAAAATATTGCACATTGTTGGTTTGAATGTAAATTAGTATATCTATTATGCCAAAACTATGAAGATTCCTCAAAAAACTAAAAACAGAACTGCCATATTATTCAGCAACCTCACTTCTGGGTATGTATATATTCAAAGGAGTTGAAGTTAATATGTTGAAGGGATACTTGCACTCAAGTGTTCATTACAGCATTATTCACAATAGCAAGATATGAAATCAACCTAAGTGTTCATGTACAAATAAAGAAAATGTGGTATAGAGGCATAATAGACTATCATTCAGCCTTAAGAAAGAAGGAAATTCTGTCATTCCTGACAATATGGATAAACCTGGAGGACATTATGTTAAGTGAAATAAGCCAGGCAGAGCAAGACAAATACCACACGATCTCACTTATTGGTGAACTCTGAAAAAGTTGAACTCATAAAAGTAGAGAGTAGAACTATGGTTACTGGGGTTGGGAGAGAGGAAAGGAATGAGGAGTTCTTGGGCAAAGGTCAAGTTTCAGTTAGAGAGGTGGAATAAGTTTTAAGATCTATTATGTAGCAAGATGACTATAGCCAATAAAAATGAATTTCATACTTCAGAATAATTGAGAGTAAATTTCAAATGTCCCACCATCGAGAAATAGGTAGGTCAGAGAGATGATGGATACGTTACTTTGCTTGATTTAATCATTCCACTTTGTGTATAATATACAAATCAAAACATCATATTATAGCCCATAAATTTAGACAATGGCAAAAGTACAGCACAGTTCAAATTTAGGATGACATATAGCTCACCTCGGATAAGTAAGTTTCTTAACCATTCCACCTTTTGCATAGAGATAAAGATAATAATAGGGAATAACTCATAGGAATATATTAGGAGAATTAAGCATGTGAAGCCATTAGACTAGTATCTGCACACAGTGAGGAAACAATACCTCTTAGCTAACAGTACTTCCCATAGTCCTTTTTTCAGACATCCAACACTTATGATGTCAATTTCCTTTATGTAGAAAGTGTGATAGAAGAGTGGGTTATTTTCAATTTATACCTTGAAGGTAGTCATTCTACTTAATCAAGAATTCACACTCTAGGAATGGTTCAATTACTTCAGCTTTCTTTTCCTCATCAATAGCAAATGCTTTGCTAATTAGTCTAAAGACTATCAGAAATGGGTTTGCAAAGGTAAAATTAGTGATATACACATATTAATCAGTACATGTTGCCAACAAGCTCATTGATAAAAATTTGTAATATGCAAGATGTGGGTTGCCTAAACTAGTCATATTCCAAGAAAATATAATACAAGCCACAGATATAAGCCATGTATATCATATTAAAGAGTTTTGAAGCCACAATAAAAGAGCAAAAATAGGTGAAATTAGTTTTAATAATATGTATTTTAATACAATAGATACAAAATATTATCATTTCAACATTTGATCAATTTTTAAAAAGTTACCACTGAAATCTCTTTTCATATTAAGTGTGAAAAATGTGGTATGTATTTTACATTTACATCACATCGCAGTTCAGGATAGCCTCATTTCATGGGCTCAACAGCCATGATAGCTGATAGATACATGGATAGTGCAGATCTAAAATCTTTTAAAGACACTTTCTACTCCTGTATCAATGCAGCATAAGACCATAGCAAGGCTTATAGGTAGCTCCCTTAAGGTTGCACCCCAGGTTCAATCCCTAAAGATTCCGTGTCCAAAAGTTATATTAGAAATCTTATTGACTGATATCCTAAAATAGGAAACAGAGGAACTGCCCTTGAATACTTTTGTGTCCACTTTAAGTGAAACTTTCATGCAATCCATGTGACTGGATTTTCTAAAAGAGAGAGAGAGTTGAAATTTTATCAAATTTAAAAAACAGGTTAGAAAATAACTATAAATTTTGCAGTGCCTGCATATGTGTCTATGTGTCTGTTTGTGTGTTTGTGCATGAGCATCTGTGCACAAGCATCTGCCCTATTTTTCTCCACCAATAGTTTTAACTAGCTTCCTCACCACTGATGTAGAAATAGCCTGACTTACTCATTATCTGGGGGTCTCAAGATATAGTCTCTGCTCCACTTCTTGGTTATCATGGCTAGGACAGGGATTATTTACCCACTTGAGACAATACATAAAAGAAAGGCAAACAAAAAGAGAATAGAATGGTGTATGCTCTTCATGGAGCAGTTGCAGTTAGCCATAGAAGAGACTTGCTCCCACTCAGGAGATCTTTCTTTACCTCTGTAGTCCAAATCCATGGTCTAATCAGATCTATTTTCCTGAATATCATGTGAGTTAACACCAGTCAAACAAGACATATTCCTTAGTTTTTTTTGGAACTCAATTTAATTTGTATTTTAAGAAATTAAAATAGAGATTCATCCTGGGCAACAGTAAGACCCCATCTCCACAAAAGAAAAATATTTTCAAAAATTAGGCAGTTGTGATGGCACATGAGAGTAAATTTCAAATGTCTCACCATAAAAAAATCGGTAAGAGAGGTGATGGATATTTCATTTTGCTTAATTTAATCATTCCACCTTGTGTACAATTACATATCAAAACATCACAATTTACCCCATAAATTTAGACGACTATGATTTATTATCAATTGCAAATAATTTTTTTAAAAATAACTTTTTAAAAATTAAATAATTTTTTTAAAATGTGTTTAAATAACGTCCAACTACTTGGGAGGTTGAGGCATGAAGATACCTCAGCCCAGGAGTTTGAGATTGCAGTGAGCTATGATCATGCCAGTGCCCTCCATCCTGTGACACAGTGAGACCTCATCATAAAATAAAATAAGAAAAAAAATAGAAATTAAAATAGAGCTACATTTATATTCAGCATGAAACTGTAAATATGGTCCTTTAGGACTATAGGTTTTGTCTGATTAATCATTGACTATTCCTGAAGACGCTGAGATCATTACTGATTATCAAAGTTTTTGAGAGGCCATCTGAGGTCCCTCTGCCTCTAATTCCACATCCATTTCTCCTTTGATACCTGTTTGGCTCATCAGGGTCCATCAACTCCCTTCCCCACCTTCTTATTGCTTATCCCCATCACACTTCCTTCAATTCCAGAGGAAACTTTCTAATTTCCTGGATGTCCCAGTCCCATTGACCCCAAACCCTGCATCTTCCTAAAACTTACCTCTGTCTTGATCTTTCTCTGCCATCACAAAGTCACTAGGTTTTTGGAAACCAAATCCAGGAAAAGATTTAAAGGACAGTTGTTCTTTTTACCTTTGACATCCTTTCCTGAGAAAAGGAGCCCAGAACAGCCCAGGCACAGTGAAAGATTGAAGGGCAAGTAAAGGGATATTAAAATATATATATATATATACACGCACATATATGTATATATTGGCTAACATAAGTGTCAGTCTGCATTGTTGACTGATAGCTAGAAGGATACTCATAGCAGAAGTTGGGAGTAAGAGGGTTGGTTGAACCTGGAGAGGCAGAGGTAAACTTAGAGACTGGTAATCAGACTGCCATTTCCATGTGCCAGAGGTCCAGGCTTTGCAGTTCTCTTGGGCCCTCTAATAATCCTGTGCCTTAGGGGGAAAAAAGCAGTAGTCTAAGCCAGATCAGATTCCGTCAATGATTACCCAAGTCCTGTTCCTTTATTTCTCCTCTTCCCTACTGCCCCCCATCCCCAATGTTAAATACTTGGTTGACAACCACCAATAACTACCTGATTTAAACTCACATTTTTAATGTTTGCTAGTGTCTCCACAGAATTTCCCACATATCTCCAACTCTCCAGTCTGTCCCCATTTGATCCTCCCTCCCATGATAGGCAGAGCAATCTAAAACCCAAGTATAAACAATTTTTTTCACCAAGTATAAACTTGTCTCTTTACTGCTCAAAATCTTTCTCATGACTCTCTCTTGTGTTTGGACTCTGTCCATACTGCATTACCTAGTTTATCAGCATATCAGTGATTTGCCCTTGCTAATCCCCAGCTAAGCCTGACTCCTTGGAAGTTTTTCTTAATAGATCCTGCTCTATCTTCCTTACCTGACTGTGCATGTTTTGTCCTTGGCCTGCAATACCTTTCTCCACTTGGTGCCTAGAACACACACTGTCAGGTAGAATTCAAGTTTCAAGTCTTAGTCGTAGATAAATGACCCTCTTCCCTGTTCCCATTCCCTTCACACTTGTCACTTGTATTGGAATCACTAACTTCCATACCAATCTTCCCACTAAACTGTAATCTCCAAACTAGGAGTTGTCCTTCACCTCTGAATGTTCAGTGCAAAGGGCAATACAGGGCATATAGCCATCACTAGACAAATGTTAAATTATCATGCAAAAAGCAGTAGACAATGTGTAATGTTTACCTTCTTGTCCTGTTTGACAAGATAGCAATTCTGGGTTGTGGGATGCCTTTAAATATTGAAACAGCATAGATATTTAGAGTCAGACATACTTGGGTTAGAATTCTAACTTTGGGAAACACAGGCTATTTCTTGTGGGCATGATATCTTCGGGAATGCCCTTGCTCCCGATTCTTTGGGGTTTTTGATTTTGCACCAATGGAAAGTGAAGGGGCTGAAGATCTAAAAGGTCTTCTCCCAAAAGAGCCCTGCGCAGGTGGAGAGGGCATCCCAAAACCAACACTGCTGTTTGACTTAACTGGTCTGGGAACAGGGGTCCTTTGAGCAAAGGGGGCCATGGAGAGAGTTCCAAACATAGTCTTCCTTGCAGAAATGCTGGCCTTCCCTAAGGCAAAAGGTGGGCTCTGGCCCTGAGTGTTCTGTCTCCAGTCTTTTCCAAAGCAGGTCATGGTGCTAGTGGTCCCACTTCGCACTGCTCCAACACTGAAAGCTCCAGAGGTAGAGCTCATATCTGGGGCAGTCACACAGATCCCAGCATCCCCACAGTCCATAGGGGTTACTAATCCCCCAAAGGCAAAAGGTCTTGGGGCTGTGCTGCCAAACACTGAGCCACAAGCCCCACTTTGCCCACTTTGGTGTATCTGGGTGACAACTTCTAAACTAGTTGTATTAGCTTGACCAAAGGGAAAATCTGCTGCTGAGGTGCTAAAGTCTGGGTGGAAGCTGGCAGAGACGTGAAAGGTAGAAGCTGAGGATTTTAATCCCCCAAAGGATGACTGTGTGGTAATGCCAAAGGTTGGCTGAACTGGAGTTGGCATTGGGCTTGGGGATGCTACTGTTGAGTTTCCCAAAAGAAAAGAGCTACCGAGGTTTGGGGCAAGAGCTGACTGGGGGACACCTTGCTTCTGCCCATCTGTGGCCCCAAATGTAGGGTGAAAAGTGGCACTTGGGGATAGTGGGAAAGATGGCCTTGAGCTGGACCCCAAGGAAATTGGGAATGCTGAGGTCAGGTTGGAGATGCTGGGTGACAGTGTAGGCTGCTTTGTGTGTACCAGGGCTGAGGCTGACAGACGGCTGCCCATGTCCCTAAAATTAGCAGTGCTGCTGCTTGGAGATATCTGGACAGCACTGGAAAGAACCTGGCTGAAGATAGTGACTGTGTGTACAGCAGGGTTGGTAGCATGGTGTGGTGGGAGAATGAAACTTATGGCTGGGGAGAAGCCAGCCCTGAAGGCCTGAGCAGCCCCAAGCAGGAAAGTGTGACAAGTGGAAGGGACAGAGTACGTGTTGCCCACGGTACTGGTAACATTCACTACACCAAAATCCAAAGGTGGCTTCCAAGCAGAATCTGTGGATGTGCTGGCTAAGGTGGTTGACATGCCCACAGTGGTGGCCTTGACCAGGCTCTGAAAGAGCTGGGTAGAAGCTGGAATAAATGGAGAAGAGATCATCTGCTTGTAAGAGAAAGGAGCTATAAGGGACATAATTTCAAGTGGTCCTATGCTGCCAAAGATAGGCTTGAAGGTTGGAGCTAAGATGCCCTGAGTTGTGGAGAGGGAAGAGTTTGAAGATGTTGCAGCTGTGACTGAAATTCTGGAATACAGGGATCCTCCAATGTTGCTATTGTGCAGGGGCTCAAAAATGGGTCTTAACCTGAGGTGAGCAGAAGTTGCAGCAGAAGATGCAGATGCAGGAAGATGGGGAGCTGGGTTTCTCATCATTCCAAAGAAAGTACTTTGCCTGGTGGGTGCTACAGGGGTAATGGTAAGTGAGTCTGGGGCCCTGACAGACCTGTCAGCCTGAGAGATTGAAGGTAGGCAGATAGGGTCAGTGACTGATGATGTGGGAGTCAGCAGGATGAAAGTAGCTGTGGGCTTTGAGTCTACAGAAATGTCTGGAAGGAGCTCTGACTGTGAGCACCCATGTGGGATCAGTAACTTGGATGTCTTCAGAGCTGAATGAGACACACTGGTTGCCTCTCTGGTTGACTGTGGGGAGGCCAGCGGACACGTAGATCTCTGCCTTTTCTTTAAGCTTTCCAACTGAAGATGTGTGCACTTGGTTAGAACTGTTCCTGAAGATGGCCAAGTGAGAGACAAGGAAGGCTGAATAGCAGGCCAAGTTTCAGAAACAGGGTCTGTGGTGCCCTCAGTTGTATCCTCTCTGGCTTTGTTGCTCCATTGTAACCCAGCTTTCTCCCCTAAGGTCAAGTCCTCATCAGGGATTGCATAACCAAACTGGGGAAATGGAGTCACAGACAGCAAGTTCCCAGGGCTTGAGAGCAGCAGTGAAATCTGATTTTGCTGTCCAGAACTTCCAGGTGATCCCGGGGACTCACTGTCTAATACCAGTGGGACTGGAGAGTGAGACTGGTGATTCATTTCTTTCTTTTTTACTGGCCATTCTGGTGTTTGCAGTGATGCACTGAGAGCACTTCTTTTCCAAGGCTCTGAGAAATCTCTGGAAGAGCTATAAGAGCTAGAAATGGCATTTCCTTTGGAGCTGAGGAGGCCACCTGTGTGTTTGCTGGCCAAGGAGCAACTGGGCCTCTTAGTCACACTGTGGTCTGATCTCCAGGACTGGATGTTTCTTTTTAGAGGCCCTGGCCTGGGCACAAAAGAAGCAAAGGCTCCATTTTTCTTCAGGGGCCTAAATGCGGATAGTCTGGCCTCTGGACTTCTCCTTTTACTCTCCAAGCCCTCAGGGAATAGCGGTTCTTCCAACCGCCCTTTCCCCTTCCTGCAGTCTCTGAGAGCCCTAAGGACTGTCTCTCTTGCACTTGGGCCTGGGGGCTCCTCAGAGTGTGAGGGCCCTGCAGAGTTGACATGTGAATGAGAAACAGACGGGGGCACTCTCCGGTCAGGAGGCGTAATCTTGATGGTTCCTGGACTCCAAATTGCCCTGGGTTGCCTAAGAGACCAAATACTTCTCTTGAGGTAACTTTCCCCCAGATCTGAGGGAAGAGGCCCCATCGTGGAATTCTGGGATCTCTTCATGGGAAAGCGCCTGCAAGCCTCGTTGACCACCCACGTGGCTGGATTGGCAGGATCCCAGTTTGGTGGCCTCCTGGCAGGTCTGTATCTCCGGGAGGGTTGGGAGGGGTGGACGGGTTGAACCAGACGAACTTGGTGAAGGGGTGGAGCTGGCTGGGAGTTCCCGGGTTTCTCGGGCAAATCGGTGCGCATCTGGGCTGGAGACTACAGCGAGGGTCCTGGCTTGCCCAGGTAACTACCCATAAGGAGAGATGAGCTGCGGCCAGGGAGTCTGAGAAGGGTTTCGGCTTCTGAGGTTTCGGACATCTGCGGATTTGCCCGAGTCGAAGTGCACTGTGTATGGTTGACGGTTGGGATCCAAGCGCTAGGGTATCAGGGCGCTTGGCACCTGACAGGCTCCTCACCCACGGCAACAGGGGACGCCTCGGGCTTCGGCAGCCTCGCTAGCTTGATCTGAGATTTTGAGACCTAAATCGACAGCTCAGACTTCTGCTTTCTCCGCTGGAGTTTCAGCACTCTGCATGCACAGAACTCAACAGGAAGCGCGTGGCTCGCCGTCCCAGCGTCAGCACTGCTTGTTTGGGACACTGTGGCCAGGGATCACCGAGTCGCGCAGAGCGGGCTCGGACTCGGCGGGCCTCCAGGATCCAGGCTCAGCTCAGGGGCTCCCGGAAGATCAGTCTCTTCGCCAATGCGGGAGGCTCTTGCGAGTGCGCCGGACTGAAGACTTGGACCGGTAGAGCGGTGCAGCCTGGGTGGCTTCTGTGGCGCTAACAGTCAGAAGCCTGCTGGATGAGAATCCCCACCCTTCTCCTTTCCTTGCAGCTCTCGCCGCCGCCAGTAGGTGTCAGTCATCTGCGCAGAGAACTGGAACCACCATCTGGCTCTACCAGCTGTTCTCAGAGGCCGAATCCAGCTCCCTTCCTATCGATCACACTTGGAGAAAAGCAAGGCCGTTGCCATCCGGGGCGGCCTCTAGGCTCCTGGGGAGGCAAATGAGATATCGTGTGTATCTCACCCAGAATCTGAGCCCTCCACAGGCAGCCAGCTCACTCCCTAGCTCAGACCACCTCATGATTCTTCAGTTGTAAGATGGACGCTGTTAAGAGAACGAAAACACAAACTACAGACTGAAGAAAATGTTTCCAAAACACATATGTATCTGTGGAAATGCAAAATACAATGTTAAAACTCTCAATAAGTTAAAAAAAAATAATAGGCAAAAGATCTGAACAGATACCTGACCAAAGAAGATACATAGCTGGAAAAATGTATGAAAAGATGCTCAAAAGTATATGTTGTAAGACAATTGCAAATTAAAACATCAATAAAATATTACCACACACCTATTCAAATGGTTGAAATTCAAAAAACACTGACAACGTCAAAGGGTGAAAAGGATGTGGAGTAACAGGCACTCTCGTCCATTGCTAGTTGAAACACAAAATGATACAGCTACTTTAGAGGCAGTTTAGCAATTTCTTACACAGCTAAACATAGTCTTAGCATACAATCCAGCAAGCACAATCCTAGCTATTTATCCAAATGAGATGAAAACTTATGTCCACATAATAATATGTGCACAGATATTTATAGAAATTTTATTCAAAATTGCCAAAAATTGGAGGCAACGAAGAAGTCCTTCAGTGGGTGAATAGGTAGCAAACTCTGGCACATCCATACAGGGAGTATTATTCAATACTAAAAATCGGTGCATTATCAAGCTACAAAAGGACCTGGAGGAACCGTAAATCTATAATGCTAAGTGAATGAAACCAGTCTGAAAAAGCTATATATGATCCCCAATATATGACAATCTGTAAACAGCAAAACAATGGGAAAAAAAGATCAATGGTTGTAGGAGGGGGTGGTAAAGAAATGTAGGACACAATTACACACACAAACACACATAATGAAAATACCAGGGGGAGGAAAGAGAGACAGAGAGAGAGAAAGGAGTAGAAAAAAATTTCAATTCCTGAACACTTCCAAATCTAATTGAAAAACATTAATCTACGTGTCCAGGAAGCTCAATAACATATAAACAGAATTATACAAAAAGTTCTACAAACAGACATGTTATGGTAAAAGGCATAGATAAGAGAAAAATCTTAATATAGCAAAAGAAAAATGACTCATCAGTTAGAGGGAACCCCAATAAAATTAAAAACTGACTTGTCATACAGAAGAATAGAAATCAGAAGGCAGCAGAATAAGATATTCAAAGTGGTCAAAGAAAAACACTGTCAGTTAAAAATTCGGTATCTATCAAACTTTTCAAAAATGAAAGCAAAATAAAAGTATTCTCACATAAATAAAAACTGAGAGAATTTGTTGCTAGCAGACCTGCTTTACAAGAAACATTAAGCAAAGTTCAGACGGACTGTGACACCACATGGTAATTTAAATACACACACACACCACACACACAAAGAACACTTTTATAGTTGCATAATTCCCTTTGCAAAGCTAAACTTCTCTGTTCAAATAAAAAAACCAATGTGTTCTTTGAGTTTTTTTGTACAGGGAAGTTTAGCCTTGTAAAAGAAATTATGTAGCTATAAAAGAGGGTATAGATGCATATTTATTCTCTTAATTGCTCTTTAAAGTAATTGTAAAAATGATAGGCATATAGTATACCTGGGGATCTATAACATATAAAAATATAATTGCTAGTAATAGAACAAGGAGGTGGATGGATGGAAGGAATGCTGTACTGGGCTAAGGAAATGACTCCTGATGGTAACTCAAATTCACAAGAACAAATCAAGAAACTAGAAATGATAAATAAAAAGGTTAGTATAGAATAAGATTGTGTATGCATATTCCTTTTTTTCTCTTAACCTCTATAAAACACACAAAATTATGTAAAGTAATCATATCATGCTGGATTTATAATATTTATAGATATAGTATATATAACACTAATATGACAAAAAGGGGGAAAGGGAATAGTGCTATAGAAAAATGAGATTTTTCAATCACTGGAATTTAGTATAAATCTGAAGCTGTTCAGGTAAGGTATACATGACAAGTCCTAGGGCAACCTCTAGAGAAATAACTCAAAACATGTATTGGAAAAATCATTAAAGAACTTCAATGCTAAAATATAAAATATTTGATTAATGCTAAAAAAGAATAGAGGAATAATGGAATAACCAGAAAGACATGAGACATATAGAAAACAAAAATGACAGACAAATCTAAATCCATCAATAATAACATTAAACATGAGTGCCTTAACCAGATCAATGAAAAGGCAGAGATTGTCAAGGTGAATGTAAAAACAATATTCAACTCTATATTGTGTAGAGGAGACACACTTTAAATTCAAAGATACCAGTAGATTGAAAGTAAAAACATGGAAAATACATATTATGCAAATTTCATCTAAAAGAAAGCTGTGATGGCTATGCTAATAGACAAAACAGAATTTAAAACAGATAATATCACTATGGATAAATATGAACAAAGAAGTGATAACAATTATAAATATCTATGTACCTAATAAGGGAGCACCAAAAATACATGAAGACATGTATTAAAAGAGACAGAAATTAAAAGAGAAATAATTCAAAAATAATACTTGGAGACCCCAATACCCCACTTCCAGTAATGAATACTCTGAAATTTTAGATCATCTTAGTGAAAATCTTCTTCTCATTGTAAAAACACTCCTATTTTCATGTTGGTTTGTTACTTTGCTTTCTTCATCCTAAGCTTGACTTTATAGGATTTCACAGAACATGATGTGAGTAAAACATCACATTGCTTATACATTGGTGTTTTTGTATCCTCTTTCACCACATATCTGGATATTAATCTGTTACATCATCTTCTGCTTTCATGCCCACAAAGATCAATCAGAGGTGCATGCCTAAGGTCCTCTTAGGTCTTTCTGGAGTATGCACCTGGGCATGGGCATGCACATTGCACTCCAGATTCCCTGGCATCTTAGTCAGGGTTCTCCAGAGAAATAGAACCAATAGGGCATTGTGTGTGTGTGTATGTGTGTGTGTAGTATTTGAAATACTGCAGGGCAAGCTGGAAATCAAGTTTTTAGTATACCTTACTATAAAGAAACATAGAATATCATGTAAGTACTAGATGGCAATTCAATATCAGGAGAAGGGCTACATGTATTTGCTTATGAAATGAAAAAGACTTCACCAACTCTGTTGGCTGACTAGAAAGTAAATTGATTTAATACTATACTCATTTGATCAATTTGTCAACTTTGGTTGAACTCTCACTGTATTTATAAAAATATTAAATATGTTCCCTAAGTAAATGAAATTCTTTATAACAAGCAAATTAGCGTTTTAATGGCAGAAATTACTCAATTGTTGTTAACCACATGCTATAAAAAAAGTTATTATTTGTAAGAGAGTAGTATGCTACAATTAGCATGCTGTAAGGTGGATTGAAATGTTTAATACATGTATTACTACTTGTAGGTTATAAGTATTCTATACTTATAAAAAGTCTACAAAAAGAACAAAATATTTAAAATTATAAGTTTGAAAATAAATGTAAAAGTAAAATGTAAAAAAGTATAAAGGAAAATTGTTTTTATTGTATGCAAAATTGTCTTTAAAATAGAACAGAGCACTCCTGGAAAATGGGCTAGAACAAATAATATAAATATGTATGCAAAGCTTAACTATTACATATACCCGATCTCCTCTCTAGATATTTGACCAATACATGGCATCCAGCCTCTGAAAATGCCACAAATATGCTGCAAGTATTTGTCCATCTTCCATAATAGTGCTGTCAGAGTTGACATTTCTAAGGACTCAGTGATTGCTAACTTTCACATGTGGAAAGTATTTATGCTACTGTTCAGGCTGTGCTGGCTTTAATCAAAAGAAAATCATAAATGTTTCATTTCCAAGTAATACAACACTGGAATTTTACTTGTCTTTCAAACTGTCACTGGGCTTATGGGGAACTTACTGCTATTCATTACGTATATGCACATCTTATTTCAACTCCATTTGAAGAAACACTTAGATCTGATTCTCACTTCATAACTTTGGCTAATGTAAAACAGTTGTCTTCATGGGCATTCTATATATAATGTCATTCTTTGTAATTAGAAATATTTGGGTTGCTGTTGAGTGTAAGTCAGTGCTATACATTTATAAAGTGACACAGAGTGTCTGTATATGTACTTATTCTCTCCTGTGTACACTTCAGGCCATTACTATCAGCTCTGCTGATTCCAAAAGGTAATGGAACAAACCCAAAATGTCCTCACAAATTCTACTCTTATTAATTTATTCCTGAATAAGCAACATGCTAATTGACATGAGTCATTATAAGCACTACTTCCGCCAGCAATTCCACTGGTGGAATTGTTGAATTTGTTATTCTTTGATGTACTGTAAAACCAAACAGTTTATATACCATCATGCAAAATGGTATATAAACTGGCCATTCAAAATGCCATGTTCACTCAGGATTTCCTATTTTTGTTTCTCATGATTTGGGGACAAATTGCCAGTTTCTATGTGGTGATTATCCTCTTCTGGCTGAGTCCTTCATATTCACAATGTCAGCCTCTCTCCTCAATCTTTTCCTGAAACAAAAGCCACTTATATTGTCTTCTTGCTGGTAAGCTGCTTTGTTTTCTTTTATGAAACTAACTTGTGTCTTTCCATTATATGAGAAAAATCTGATGCTGGAGAGCATTAGTAGTTTTCTTCATCACACTACCCAATTATCTGTACTTTTATGTTGATTAAATATGATAATAGAGTTTCCAAAGTAACCTGTGATATTTCAAATATGATCATTTTCCCTGCTCATTACAGAACTTTTCATTGCAAGAGAGGAATCGTGATAAAAATTCTTTTTACCTCAAGAGAGGATTTTTTTTTTAATTTTCTCAGTCTAGGCACTAGTCCTGATGGCACTTGGTAAAAATTTGAGAAACAATAATTCATTGTGATTCAATTTGAATGTTTCTCCAACATAAAAGAGCATAATTATGAAAAATTCTATCAAAAATTATAATATGATAAAAATAAAGAAATACATAGAGATGGTAAAAATCAAATTGGTTATCTTTTTTAAAAAATAATACATAGCTATTTATGTATTTATTTATTGAGACAGAGTATCAAGCTGTTGCCTTGAGTAGACTGCCATTGCGTCATAGCTAAAAACAACCTCCAACTCTTAAGCTCAAGCAATCCTCTTGCCTCAGTTTTCCTATTTTTTAGTAGATACAGGGGTCTCACTCTTGCTCAGGCTGGTCTTGAGCTTATGAATTCAAGCAATCCAGCTGCCTTGACTTCTCAGAGTACTAGGATTACAGGTGTAGACCACAGCACCTGGCCAGTAGTGGTTATCTTTAAGGGGTTTGGAAGCTATAAAAAGAATTGAGAATATAGGGGACTTCATTTGTAATCTTTTATTTCCTGAAATAAGTTTTATGTTTATTATAATTGACATTTGTATGTGAGCAAAATGCCTTGTAAGTAAGTTTAAAATACATAATATTTGCTCTAATTTTCTCTACTTTCTTGTTACATTTTAAAATTTGTATATTTTATTTGCATAAATTTTATATTAAATTTATAGATTCAATTAGATTCATGGATTACCAGAAGAGGCTTGGCAAGGACCAGAATCCATTTCTATTTCTGAATAAACACACCGACATTTGATTATGCAGATTTCAAAGGAATAAAATATATGGAGGCTATACTGTAACCAGGGTGGAATTAGAAACTAATAGAAACTGATCAGAAAATGAATAATATAAATTCCCCCATATGTTTTCAAATTAAACAATGTAATCCTTAATACTACAGAGAAAAAGAAGTCACAGTGGAAATTAGAATATATTTTTAACTAAATGATAAAGTTCTACATATCAAAACTTGTGAAAGGCAGCTAAAGTTATGTCTTCCAAGATAAAATATTGTATGCATGAAAAAAGGAAAATGGCTAAATAATAATCTAAATGTTCATTTTTAAGAATTTACAACAAGAATAGCAAATCATGTTATATATCATAAAAGAAGAAAGTAAAATTAAAAGCAGACAGAAGTAAAATGGAAAACAAACTTAAGTAGAAAATAAACAAAGCAAGCATTGGTTACTTGAAAATATTAATAAAATAGGTAACTACCTAACAAGTCTAAGTGAGAATATAAGAGTTGGCTTGGCGCCTGTAGCTCAGTGGTTAGAGTGCCAGCCACATACACCAGGGCTGGCGGGTTCAAACCCAGCCTTGGCCTGCCAAACAACAATGACTACTACAATTAAAAAAAAAAATAGCCAGGGCATTGTGGCAGGCGCCTATACTCCCAGTTACTTGAGAGGCTGAGGCAAAAGAATTGCATAAGCCCAAGAGGTTGCTGTGAGCTGTGACACCACAGCACTCCACCAAGGGCAACATAATGAGACTCTTGTCTCACAAAAACAAAAAAAAAAGAGTTAACATAAATTACTAATATGAGAATGAAAAAGGATATCAGTATGCATCTCTGCAGACAATAAAAAACATATGAGAGGACATTATACACAACATATGCTAGTACATTTGAAAATGTAAGTGAAATGAAAAACTTTCCAGGAAAACACATATTATAAAAACAGATATGAGGAGTAACAGAAAATGTAAATAATTCTATATCTATTAAATATGAGTAATTTAAAAATCTTTCCACAAAAAAAACTACAGGTCAATTCTTCAAAGGTGAATTCTTCCAAATATTTATGAAACAAATAATACAAAGTCTTCTACAAATGCTCTCCAGGGACAGAAAAAAAAAAAGAATACTTCTTAAATCGTTTTGTAAGACAAGCATACCCTCGAGTATATCAGATATATCAAACATGCCACTTCAGATTCTCTTGCCATCTTACTGTGGCCACTTGTTTTGGTTGCCAGCAGGTCAGCGCCAGGCTGGAACGCACCAGCCCCGGAGCATGTGGCTGGCGCCTTAACCACTGAACTATGGGTGCCCAGCCATCTGGCCACTTATTTTAACTCAATAGTCACGGCAGCCAATTTCTCATGTAGAAAACCAAAAGGACTTTAACTTTTGTCTCATCTCATCTGCTATAGGGCTTCTCTACTGCTACTGAGACATAAGCTGCTAGAGAGATATTTCATATCTGCACATACAAAACCTCTACGTGTGGGGTTATTCATGTTTCCATGGAGCAAAACTTTGATCAGCTAGAGATATTGGTTGATGGATAAATTCTTTACACTTTCTTCCCCCTAATCAGTCTGTCCTGAGAGTGCACTCCCTAATAAACTAATAATACATTATCTTTTGATTCAATGGATTTACTGTTTGAGTATGTTCAGTTTGTAAAAATTCATCAAGATTTATGCTTATATGTGGAGTCTTATGTGTATATATGTATATTAAGTTTCAATAAATGCTTAAAATAATACTATTTGCAATAGTATTATTCCATAAAACATTCTTTATTATTATAACATTATTATTCTCCATAAAACATTCTTTTAACCTAGAAATAAATCTTACAAAAGAAGTCCTAAAGGACCTCTACTCAGAAGAAAATTAAACATTGCCAACAGAATGTAAAGAAGACCTAAATTAATATAATGATGCACTATACTTATCAAATGGAAGAGTAAAAGATTACAATTCTCCTTAAAATGGATTACGAATTCAATACAACTACAATTAAAAGACAGTATTGTTGTGAAAATTAACAAGCTCATTCTAAGCATTTTGTTGAAATACAAAGGTCCAAGAATAGCTACTACTATCTTGAAAATAACAAAATGGGAGAATGTACATGAATTTCAAGGCTTATTATGCTACAGTAATTAAGACAGTGTGCACTTTGCATAAGGATAGAAAAATAGACCAATATAATCAAATAGGGTGTCCAGAAACAGAGCCAAACATTTGTAGACACAATTTATGAAAAAGATAGCAGCATACAGAAGTGGGGTAATGTATGTATTTTCAATATATACTGATGCATTCCTTGGATATCTAACAGGGAATAAATAAATTCTGTCTTGTATATTACATAAACAAAAGTCAATGTATAGTTAATTTTAGATTTAAATGTGAAATTGAAGCTTTTTCAAAAAGCTTCTGTAAACTAACATATGAGAGTATCTTTATGATCATGGGGTAGGCAAAAATTTTATAAACAGGATATTGAATGTTCTAACATTAAAAGAAAATATTGACATATTGGGTTACATTGAAATTAAGACATTCTGCTTATCATTCATTATTAAGGGAGTTAATAGTGAAACTAAAAAGCCCAGACTTCACCACTGTACACTATATAATGTATACATGTAATGGAATTCAAAGGGTACTCCTTAAATCTATTAAAATTTTTAAAAAGAAAAAATCAAACTACAGAGTGGGAAAAGATACTCCCTACAAATAACTGATACAAATCTCTTATCAATAATATGTTCATGACACCTACAAATCAATAATAAAAATACAAACAACTCAATAGAAAAAGCCCAGAGAGTTGAAAAACCATTTTACAATAGTGTCTAAATAGTCAATAAACATATGAAAATATGCTCAGCTTCATTATTAATCAAAGAAATGCATATTAAAATACCTGAGTCCACTGTACACCTAGAAGAATGTTAGAATTTAAAATATAAATCATTACAATCACTTTAGAAGCCTGTTCGTCAATATTTCATAATGTTCAACCTATGCATACTCATCGATCCAATATTTTCACTCCTGTGTATAGATCCAGAAAAAATCACATATATGCATTATGAAATATACTAACAAGTTCTCGTTTTTATTGTTTCCTTGTAATGGCTCACAAATGAAACTGATATAAATGTCCATCAATAGTGGAATAGGTAAATTGTGTAATAAAAATACAAGAAACATTCTACTGCTATTGAAATGAATAAATAATACTATTGTATATTTAATGCTATGGGTTAATTTACAGGCATAGTTGAGTAAAAGAAGCCCAATATTGAAGAAGGCAAACAATAGACTCCATTTACACATATTTTAAGGACAGAAATAAATAAACTCTGATGTTAGATGTAAGGGAAGGGACTTTAGCAGAAGAAGGGAAGGGTGACTGAAAGGCAGCACAAAAGGAGTCTCTGACATGTTGATGTTTCATTTCCTGCTCTAGAGGAGATTACTTCTAGGCTCCCTGAGTGAAAATTCATTTACCCATACCCACGTGATTTGTACTTTTAGTAGAATACGTTGTAAATCAATTCTTTAAAAGATCATTTTAGAATGTCAAAGTAGTAAAACATTAAGAGACCTAAGGGACATGATAGAAAGCATCCAAAAGAAAATGAAAACTCAGATACCCAGAGCACTATAACACCAAATTGCTTTTGCTTTTAGAGCTCTTGCTTCTAGAAACAAAACTGAGCTTAAATTTTGGCAGCTTGTAAATTGTGGCAAACTGAAGTCACTGGGTTCTGCTGAAAATGGAGAATCATCCTATATGTCCCCAGTGATATACATTCAGATTATTAATGACCTAGAAAGAAACCCCAACCATCACTCCCAGTGAACTGCAGTAACTGGTTTTTGTTTTGCTTTTTGACACAGAATCTCATTCTTTTGTTCTGGGTAGAGTACAGTGCCATCATCTTAGCTCACCGCAACCTCAAACTCCTGGCCTCAAGTGATCCTCTTGCCTATGTCTCCCCAGTAGCTGGAACTATAGGCACACACCATAATGCCTGGAAAATTTTTCTCTCTCTCTCTTTTTTTTTTTTCTTGAGACAGAGCCTCAAGCTGTCACCCTGGATAGAGTGCTGTGGCATCACAGCTCACAGCAACCTACAATTCCTGGGCTCAAGTGAATCTCTTGCCTCTGCATCCCAAGCAGCTGGGACCACAGGCGCCCGCCACAACGCCCGGCCATTTTTTTTGGTTGCAGCTGTCATTGTTGTTTGACAAGCCCAAGCTGGATTAGAACCCGCCAGCTCAGGTGTATGTGGCTGGTGCCTTAGCCCGTTGAGCCACAGGCACTGAGCCAATTTTTCTCTTTTTAGTAGAAACAGAGTTTCTTCTTGCTCAGGCTGGTCTCATACTCCTGAGTTCAAGCAATCTTCTTTCCTTGGCCTCCCAGAGTTCTAGGATCACAGGCATGATCAGGGAAAATTATCTTGTCCCTTAGGAAGCCACGAAGTAAAAGAAATGGAAATATTCCTATCCCAAGAAATCAAAGCCATAAGGTGACTTAGAACAGATACGCCATTGGGATGTGCATTTTCTGGATAGTTCAAGGAGCCTTAGTCATAAGACTTAACTTGAAATTTGTATTACTTATCAATTGCTGTATCAAATAACTCCAAATTTAGTGGTTTAAAACACCAAATATTTATTATCTTACTGTGTCTGAAGGCCAGAGATTCAGGAATGTCATATTCAGGTACTTCTAGCTCAGGTTATTTAACGGGGTTGCAATTAAGATATCAGCTAGGGCTCTAGTCCTTTCAAGACTTAACTGGAGCTGGAGGATCTTCTTTCAATTTCTCTAGCAGATGTTGGGAGGAAGCATTCTCTCTCCAAATGGGCTCCTACACAGAACTGCTTCTAATGAAGCTATAGGCCTAGAGACAGATCCACCACTAAGTTAGCCACAAAGACCAAGCCTGATACAGTGAGGTAGAAAACTTCACAAGGGCATGAATATCAGGAGATAGTAGGATCATCTCAGAGGCCTACCTATCTGATCTGCCCTCTGTCCACCCGTGATCCATGTCTCTCCCACATACAATATACGCTCCCCATCTTCCAAGAGGGCCTAAAGGCTTCAGAATTTACCATTTAAAACATATCCATACACTTGGGTATAGTTGCTTAAGTACACCCTCTCCAATAGAGAGCAACTTTGCTATATAAGCAAGAAAACATCACTACATCGGGACAAAAGTTTGAACCCCTGACTCTCAAACTAAAAGTCTGGTGTTTTACTAACCAAGCCATGTCCTAAGAAAAGACTTATTCATATCCAGAAACAGTTTTAGCAAATATTACTACTATTGATTGGTATTCTAAAATAATTCTTGGATTCAGAAAAGACGGCTAAGGCGAGGATTAAAATTCCGTGGTGTCAGTTCATTAAACAGAAGTCCATCAAAGTACTCTGAGCATGATTTGGTATTCACCATTGAGTTATTATTTGTTCTATCTGCGCTAAGTCTGAGAAACCACGCTAGTCTATATAGAAGGCATGCATATGGATGGGATCAACACAACAGTCACTTATTTACCTACAGTTTGTAAAAGATGAGGTGGAACCAGTAAACAGAGATGGAACATTTAATATCAGCAACCAAAAAGAACCTTTCCGGTGACAAAGAAAAGCAACAGAAGTAATAATAGAGAAGTGGAAAGCAATTAGTTGAGAGAAATAAAGTTATATTTTTCAAATATTTATTAAAGAAAGAAAATCGTTAATAAAGAAGAGAATGTCCTGGCAATTAACAGAAGTAAATGTGGGATGTGTCACCTCCTTCTCCATAAACACTTTCATATGAAAGTGAAAGAGCACTTTTAATTGTTCCTTTGTTGGCCACAAGGGAGGAAAGGAATTTTACCACATAGGCAGTGTAGCACAGACATATGAGTTTAGGAATGAATAGAGGAACTTCAAAGGCAGATGGGATCGAATTAATTAACCTTAGAGCAGGTGGTTCTTAAGAAGAAATAGTTAAATACTACTTGTAAGTATTTTCTGCCCCCTGTGTAAAAGCTCTTATAGCAGAGGATGGTTTCGATCCATCGACCTCTGGGTTATGGGCCCAGCACGCTCCCGCTGCGCCACTCTGCTGCCTGAAATAGTGATCGCTGCGCCACTTTACTCATTACAGCTATTTACGCTTTCCTCCAACGGCCACAATCGTTTTTTTTAGCGTTGAAAAATGTTCTTTTTTGTTTCTAATTGCTTCTTTTTGTATCAGATTGCTCGCTCAGATTGCCGGCTCTGTTCCTACCTCTGTTCCGCAGGTCTGAGATCCGCTACTTGACAACCAGCTGGTCACAGGCCATCACTCTTAGGTCTGCGCGCTTTTTCAACCTGCCAAGTATCAGCTTAGAAGTCGTTTGCGGGCCGCCCTCGCCGGCTCGCACTCCCCACCTCGGTCCTACCCACACCTTGCGGAGCAAAACTTGAGGTGTAGTTTTCTTCAGCAGAACCTGGCGAGTCATGGGGTCACCACTGCTACCTCTGGAGAGGAATCGTGTTCAATATCTCATTTGTTTCTGTCAAAAAATTCGCTTAGCCAATCGTTTGGATGAAAAAAGGAGTTTTACGGGTCCCCCCGCTTTGATGCGGACAAAAAAACCTTATTTTATTAAATTTCAAGTCCAGTTGTCTTGTGTTTTGCGTGACGAAAGCACGCATTAAGGACTTCTGTTTTATACTTCACTAAAACGGTTGTCTCCCCCAAAAGCATTTCTTTGGCTAATTGTGTTACAAGCATAACTAGTGGAATTTTCAGGAAACACCACTCTTCTTTGAAAGAATGATTGACAAGCTATATAGCTCTTAAGACTTTGGCATTGTATTTGGCAGACATGATTTATAAAAAAATTAACTAAATGAGTCTATCGTTACAAGGAAAACAACTGACAATATTTATGACCGAAGACAAAATTAGAACTTTCCAGTAAAAATTAGGATGTTGCAAAACTTGTCTCCACCCCCATGAGGTCAGCAACTTCCGACTTTTGACTTTTATGAGATAGTGATATTAAAGTGATTTTTAAAACTTTTTTGTTGACATGTAAGAATTGCACACGTTTATGGCAGATAGCGTGATATTTCGATCAGGTCAGGGTAATTAATGTATTTATCAGCTGGAACATTTATCATTTGTGCTGTGAACATTCAAAATTTTCTTTTCTAGTGCTTTGAAAATATACACTGAATTATTATTAACCATATTCACCCTACAGTGCTACGGAACACTTGAGCTTTTTCCTCCTATTTAGCTGTAATTCGGTATCCGTTAAAAAAAAAAAGAGGAGGGCTTTTTTATTTGCTTGTAAGGGCTCAAGATTTTAAAACAAAACAGAAATCGATGTTCCAGGAATATAGTAGCTATGCAGCTCTAGTTATTACAAGACAGCTACATTTTTTTATTGGATCTCGTTTGGGGCTGTTTTGACAAAAAGAAATAAAAAACAATAAACTAAGAAAAACAGGTTCTTCTTGGGGCTTATATCAGGGAAACAGGGCTTTTAGGAATTCCCTAAACACCAGCTCTTTTTCATAGCTGCCTCTGCGATGACTGTACACAGCGCCTTTCTGGAGCGTTGCAAACCTTTTCTTAATGAATCATGAATAAACTGCAAGCATCGCACCTACAAAATAGGAGGGGCGTCTAAGCGCGAGGCAGAACAGGCTGTTTTTGAAAGGTAGCTTAAGCAGGAACAAGGACACGACATCATGCAAAAAACAAATTGGTTAACATCAAATTACTTAAAGTTATTTTCCCTGTGGTTAGAATAAAGGGACTTCTTTATCATATCAGCTCAGGTTCACTGGAAGCATTTTGATTGGTTGTTTTGGATCTCCTGTTTTTTGTCTTTTTTCCACACTGGCTTGTTTGGGGAATTTGACTATCATCGCCCTCCGGATTTCCTGAAAATCCCGGAAGGTCAGCTCTTACAAGTAAATAGTTTAGATTTGGGTTTGTCAATGTGGAACCCTAGTTTGTCGATGGGTTCGTCTGTTGGGGCCTACTGCAGGAACTCAGTCCAAATCAATGGCTTCCCATACATTTTAACAGTACTTTTTGTCAAAAATAAGTTAGCTATACTTACATACCGTAATTTCTGGGCTCTCTGTTGGTTTATTTGTTTATTCCTTTGCTAGTAACAACCTTTATTACTACACATGTATAAGTCTTGAAATGGTTTGTCAGAGAGCTTTCCCCACTGCCAAGTAGCTCAATTGTGGGTGGGAAGTACTGAAAATCTAAAGCTCCTGGGTTTTCACAAGGTGAGTATTTTACTCTATAATTTCCACTTCCTTTTTAAAACACCCTCGCCCAGATAGGGAATGTGCGGCCTTTCCAGATCCCCAAGTGCGGCCCCTCTACCACATCCAAACTTCACAGAACAAATCTCTTTACTAAAAGGATTTCTTCAGTAAAATTAGGATTCATTCAAAAGGCCACATGTGGCCCCAAGGCGGGGGGTTAGGTTGCTTCTCCACTCCACCCCCACCAGGTGGAACTCTATTCTCCAGCAGGGCGTATTCCTTGGGAAGTGCATATTTTTATAACTACTACTGTCATCTGCTGATTGCAATACAATAACTGACTTATTAGCGTTTCCTATCTCTAAGAAAGGTAAAAGCTATACTACTTTCTTACAAGAAATTGCAACGCCTGGACAGGGACTTGAACCCTGGACCCTCAGATTAAAAGTCTGATGCTCTACCGACTGAGCTACCCAGGCTCTTGGAAAGAAGGTTTCACATACACAGAAATAAGATGAGTAGTCACAGTTTAATGGTACTATTGCCTGATATTAGCGTTCAGGAAGCAAAGCAGATGCTTAACCCGCACAGAGGCAATCCATCCATGGCTTATTTGTATTTTCTGCAGGTTTGTAGAAAAGAAATGTAGATGACATCAAGAAAACAATTCTTATTTGAGTAGTTTGTGGAACAAGAAAACTGCTGCTCTACACAGTCTTATTTACTGGGCATCAAGAAATAACCAAGAAAAGACACAAAAAAGGAACAAAGGGGGCATAAAAAAGCAAAGTGGGAAGGCATCAATGGAGAGCAATAGTAAGAGCCTTACAAATTTGATTAAATCTCCCCTTTTGTTCCTTGGAAAAAGAAAAAAAGCAAGTCATTACAAAGGAATAGAATAGTTTGGTGACTGTGGTGGCAATGCTTTGTCCCCTTCACTGCTCTGGGGTGTTCTTACTTTCTAAAAGGATTTTTATAAACTTGGTACGTACTACATTTTTTTTAGTACATCTAACATTTTTCATCATAAGTTTAAATTTTGCTAAAGGAAACCATAGTAATTTACTACTTAGCAAGATCCCTTTAAAAAGAGACATGAACAGTGCCCTACTTTAATAGTGAAGCTTTTATACTGATCCTCTATTTTCCTGTTTTCTGAAAGGGGTTGGGCAGTGTACCCATAGATGAGAGCCCAAGAGAGGTTCAGGCCAAGTTTGATGAAAGGGGGCTAAGACCCACCTGGGCAAAGATAACGACTGGCGGGAGAGTGGTTTGGGGCTTGTTTTTTATAGTAGGCTTAGGAGGAGGAAGAGTCCATAGGTTGCTGGGAGGTTTCAACATGCTAGGGTCTTTCTGGTAGAACTTTGGGGGGCAGGGCCAGGAAGCCCTTTTTACTATGAGAAGGGAGATGGGAGAAGGGTTTAGGCCCCTGACATTTTTATAGTGTCATTCCATGTCACCCATAGAATTTTATCCCAGTACAATGTCATTTTGTAGTTTTTTCTTGATCTTTCTACCATACTTCTCTGAACCAAATATAGATGTAAGTATTGAAGTTCTTGTGACCTGAAATTCATGTTAAAAATAATTCGCCTAAATTGTGCTATATTTACATCTATTAGTAGTACATAATCATTTGAAACATAATAAATACTAATTTGAAAACCCCTTTACTGGAAGGTGTTATGGAAGTAAATGTGGAATTTGTCATTCCCTCTTGTCCATAAAATATACAAGTCCCCCTCTGTTGAAGAAGGGTCCCTGCTGACTCAATTGTTTTCATGTTGGGAACTTGAGAAGACAGAATGGGGCAATGTATCACAAGCAAACAATTATCAGAAATGTCTTAATTTGTCTTGCAAAAGCATGATATCTTTCCATGGAAGGTAGCATTTCGGTGCCATACTTCTAAGACATGCTTTGAATATCAGGCAGGTAACTTTTAGGATAAGGAACATGGAAGGTATAGAAGTAGATTTATTTTATTCAACTTCAAGTCGCCTGTAGGGGAGGTAATCCAATTCTTCAACCTCTGGGTTATGGGCCCCATATGCCTCTGTTTTTGAACAGGAACCCTCTGTTAATATTCAATTCCATTCTCACAGTCAGTTTTTCCAACTGAAGATGGTTTCATTTTTCTCTGAGTCTTTTTTCTTCCTATCTCTTCACTAGCCTAAGACTCTTAAAATCAGTCCCCTTGAGATACCCATAGTCTAGAAGGTGGTTTTTGACTACCTGCATGATCCTTGAACCAAAGGTTAAGTCAGCTTACAATACTGAACAAAAGCCTTGAAAATGATTAACACCCAGTTTTGGTGGAAGGCATTTCTGCTTCATCTTCTTTTGTGTTTTTTTTTAACAGGTGGCAGCAACCATTGGAGAAAGGGCCCACTGGCCCCAGTCAAAGCCAGCAAAAACTGGTTGCTGCCAAGATGAAGCCCAAAGCCAAACGCTCATAGACTTTTCCCCTCATTTTAATGCTAAAAATCGTACCCAAAGGTGTAGATTTAACATGATAATAGCACATGAGATGTATGAAGCAGCATGATCACCAGATGGGCAGCTGCCAACAAAACTCTACCTCTACATGCTATGATTTCAGTGCTAGTACTAACATTCTCTCTCTCTCTCCCCATCTCTTTAAAAGTTCTGGGGTCTTCTGTTCTGAGATCCACTCTAGTTGCTTCTTAACTCGCACTATCTCCCTTACATTCAAACATAAACCTTAGTAAAGATTTGACTGTGACTCCTTTTTGGCCTTTGGCTAATTTCTATTGCATAGAGAGCCCAAAGGCCTACACTGGTAACACCCTCAAGAAATAGCTGTCTTCAGCAGTCCTTCCATCTCTGTGATCTCCCATTCTACCAAAGATTTAACTTCTAAATCTTAGTTTGGGCTCAGAAGAGGACGGTATTACACAGAAAATCTAAGGGGAACCTCCCAGGAAACCCTGCTTGGGAAGAGGGGAAATGTATTTTCAGAGATCTCAGGGAGCTGGGCCTTTATTGAGGCTATCTCTGTACAATAATGTTCTAGGAGTTATAGGGCTAGAAGCCAAATAATTTCATTCCACACAGAAGTGAGTAGGAGCCACACTAAATATTGCTTGCCAAATCCAAATTTCAAATCTCTCTAATTTAACTTTCAAATAAATTAAAGTTTTATATTGATCCTTTATTTTCCTGTTTTCTGAAAGGGTTTGGGCAGTGTACCCAGAGATGAGAGCCCAAGAGAGGTTCAGGCCAAGTCATTCTTCCAACAGAAGGACAAGTATGACAGAGGTTGGAGGAGAAGATGTAGGTGTACAACCTCCACATGGCTTGTGGGTATCCTCAATGCTTGGAGGAGATGAGAATGAAGAAAATAAAGACAAAGACACAGAATAAGAGTTGAACGAGTGGGTCTAGGGGAACCTTTGTCACCTTATGTGAAGGATAAGGAATAGCGAGGACCCTTTGCTCTGGGTTAACTTAGTATTTATTACATATGTTATCACCAAACTAGCAAGTCAATGAGCAAAGCAAAAACTGCACTATATGTCATCAATCTTGCAGTGTTTCCAATTTCAACTACTCTGTATTTAACTTTTGTAACTGCTTACATTCCACTCTTTGTTATTTATAAACTCAAGGAATAAGATATGGTTTAAAGAACCACAAAGAACTGGACTTAGAAGCAGGCTGCAAAAGCAAATGACAGGTGTGACCATTCACACAGCAAGCAAAAGAGACAATTAAGTCTCAAGGTCTATGCAGGCAGATAGGCAGATATGGCTATAGCCATATCGGGAGCAGAGGAGAAAGAAACTGTTTTTCTTATCTAGACTCTAAGAGATTGTTTCTGTTCTACAGAAATCCAGCTGCAGTACTGTTTCCAGTTTCTAGCAGCAGCTCATTAAGTCCTCCAAGACCTTTGAACAGGGTCTGAGGAGAGGAGAAGGTCAGGGCTCAGCAAGACATTTCTTGTCTTCTTTTTTCAAGGCCTGTGCTGTCGTGTTCAACAGACTTTAGGGGCTCTCAATACACATTGTGGTCTTCCTGTGTACATGCTCTCTGCAGTATTCACCTCATCTGCCTTTCTTTTATTCCTTTATTGGAAATATGCATTCCCTAACCTACACTTAACATAAACTTTTCATGAAAAATCCAATTTATGTATGCTTAAAGAGAGCGCTTGCCTCTGCTTCCTCCATCTTGTTCTCCCATATCTCCACCCACAAGAAGACAGTGAAGTTCCTGATTATTTCGCGTCCTCTCCTTTTTGACTACTTTGCAGTTGCCCTTCTCCTGGGTTGTAGTCCCTTCTCCCATTTGCCTTTGGCAATGGCAATTTTAGACATAACCCATTACCTCTTTCTGGGAGTTTTCACTGACACCCCAAATCTGGTTTAGAAGATCCCGGAATACAACCAGGATTCCTGAGATCATTTCAATTCCATTAATATCACTTATATGTTACATTTTAACTATCTCTTGTGCGATCATTCCATAAATATTAGTATGCTCAAGGCTCACTCCTTAAACACCATGTATATGCAAATGTTTCTTTGTAGAGGAAACTGAGCCCTGATCTTTAGCATAAGACTCACTTCCTGCTTGAGAGACCTAGAGAATCACAAGAATAGCATCTGAGTTTTGTGTTTGCAGGAGATCAGAAAACTGGCCTTCAAAAGAAAATGTATATGTGAGGTATGGCAATAATAATTACGGTAAAGATTCTCTAGATTGCAAACGTCTCTTGATGCTGGAGGCAGAGGTTGTGCTGAAGGTCTGCAGTTTTCAGAAACAAAGGTGGAGACATTCTGACCATCTCCATCTCCTCCCTTACCAGTGCTAATGTCAGACAAGCAGCTTTTGTCTGTCTCTTCCTGAGTTATGATATAAATACAGGCCCGCTGGTGGGAATGCAAGCTAATATGACCTTTTTGGAAAGATGTTTGGAGAATATTCAAGGACTAAAAGTAGACTTACCATTGGATCCTGCAATTCCTCTACTAGGTATATACCCAGATGATAAAAAATCATTTTACAACAAAGACATTTTGCACCAGAATGTTTATTGCAGCCCAATTCGTAATTGCCAAGACATGGAAACAGTTCAAGTGCCCATCGACCCATGAATCAATTAACAAATTGTGGTATATGTATACCTTGGAATACTATGCAGCCATGAAAAAAGATGGTGACTTCACATATTTTATGTTTACCTGGATGGAGCTGGAATATATTCTTCTTAGTAAAGTATCTTGGGAATGGAAAATAAGTACCCAATGTACTCAATACTACTATGAAATCAATATATATTCACCTACACATTCATATGAATGGTAAAACGTAACTTTAGTCCAGAAAGTAGAAGGGAAGAGGAGGGGGGGAAAGTGGGAGGAGGGAGAGTATCTGGGGAGACCTCACCTAATATGCACGATGCAATGGTACATTTCAAAACTATTAAGAAAAGAATATAATTGTGATGGATGTGTTAATCAGTTTAATGTAAGCATTTCACATTGTATATCAAATCGGTACACTGAACCCCATAAATGCATCATTGTACACAGTTATGGTTTAATAAAAACAAAATAAATAAAAAAATAAATACAGGCCCAAGGTTTACTCGGGAGGGCTCCTCCCAGAGTTCCTCAGTCCCTGACACAGACTTTGTGTCAAGCCTCTTCATTCCTTGTGTCAAGATCCCCTCATCTGGTGACCCCAAACCCCTCCATTTCTTTTTCCATCTTACATATGCTTTCTTTTTTTCTATTTTTTAGTTCTAGAATTACTACTATATAACTGCTTTTTTGACAAGCATCTTGTACCTTAAGTTTTCCAAGTTAACTTTTTGAACTCCTAATCTTCTTTCTAGACTTGCTCCTCACCAATCTTTCACATCTCAATAAACACATTCCTTCTGTGCAATCATCTATAAACCATCTTTCCTTCAGATCCTATATCCCATCTATCAGCTCCATTTCCAAAATATATCCATAACCTAACCTTTTTACAACTTCCATTGCTTTCACATTACACAATCTATCATCATGTCTTATCTAGATTTGTACAATAGACTCTTTACTGGTCTCCCTGTTTCTATTTATCCTTACTCTCTCCCTCCCTATTCTAAATAAAGCAGTAGTGCCTCTGTCCAAAACTCTCCAAGGGTTCCCTTCATTTACTTAATAGCCAGAGTACTTTGAGTGGGGCCTGAGGGATCTCTTTCCTTCCCCTCCCTCTGTAACCACAAGGACCCCTTGCTCTTCCTCATGAGTCAGGCCTTTACACTTGGTGTTTGCTTAAAAACTTCTCAAATATGTGCCTTGCTCTTTTCCTTATTTCCTTTCAGGTTTCCACTCAAATATCACTTTCTCAGTAGGGACTTATCTTTTTAATATTGTTAAAACTATTTAAAAAATTTTTAAAACACAGCCATCGCTATTCTCTTTCATGCTTTATTTTTCTCATTAGTACTCATCACCATCTACTACATAATATATTTTACTTATTCATTTCTTTGTATTTCCCCTTAGAATGCAAACTCCATGAGGACAGAAAGTTTTGCCCTCTATGTTCATAGCTATATTTGTAGTGCCTACAGCAGCAGTTCTCAACCTGTGGGTTGTGACTGCTTTGGAGGTTGAATGACCCTTTCACAGGGGTCACCTAATATCAGATATTTACATTATGATTCATAACAGTAGCAAAATTACAGTTATGAAGTAACAACGAAAATAATGTTATGGTTGGGGGCCACCACAACACGAGGAACTGTATTAAAGGGTCGTGGCATTAGGAAGGTTGAGAACCACTGGCCCAGAGGAATACACATCACAACTTAGCTACTCATAAATAGTTTGTTGAATAAATGGTCTGCTGAGTATATAGGAAGTACTCAGTATGTGAATTTTCCCACAGGAGGATGTCTAAGCAAAGTCCTAGAGTTTGATCTTGAAAGGAGACAGGAATAGTTTGTTCATAGGTAAGCATTCTGGATTCTGTTTACATAGCTCCGTTATGACTGTGTGTATAAACCTAACCAATTTGCTAACCACAAAGCTGTTATCACTGATTACCATGCTAGTCAGTGCTTGTATAAGGAATTGAAGTTTAACCCTGCAGTAGGACTAAGTACCTGAGACCTCTAGTCCCATCTGGAGAGCTGCAACTATTGACCTGTGTAATCATTAGTTCTTTTCAGACCTTCTCTTTGTCTAGGAACAAACCCCGACTCCTGAGTTACTGACTCCTAAGAATGAAGATAACATATAAGGTCCTGAAGGAATGGGAATCCATTCTAAAGAAGGCAGACTTTTCTCTGAGGCCCCATATTAGCACTTTAAGAGATTTTATTTATTTGTTAATTTGGTTATTTGGTATTTTGAAAAGGTCATATACTCACAGAGTTTAGAAGTATAAATGGTTACCCAGTGAAAAGTTTCCTCCCATCCCTATCACCTACCTACTTATTTCTTACCCTGCCCTTCATTCTCCCTATGAATTTCTTACCTATTGTTCTGGAGTTTCTTTCTCCATTGGCATGTAAATACAAACATAGATTCACATGTACTGGACCTTAATTTTGATACTTCACAATATATTTTAGAAATTTATTCCACACTGATACACAAAAAGCTTCTTGTGCTTGATTTACATTTTTCTATTATGAAATATACAGATAACTAGCTTTAACAAGTAATTATGAAATGTACATCTGTTTAACTATAACTCAGGACAAATGGAACACTACTGGCATGTCCTTTTTCATTCACAATCTCTGCTTTCCCCACTCAATCCCATATTCACACAAAACCACAATTCCGACTTTCATGGTTATCATTTATTTACATTCTTAATACCTTTTACCATACGCACATATATGCACATATATAAAGATATAACCTAACTATGGTTTTGAAATTTATCTAAGTATAATCATACTTTTTGTGTATATCCTGTTTTCACAAAATCAGGTTTATAAAATTTATTCATATTATCACATCTAGTTCTGTATCCAACTGACTGTAAATGTTCATTCAGGTTGTTTCTGATTCTACAATACTACTATGAACATTTGTGCATCTATTTCCTGCTTCACATGTGTAAAATTTCTCTAGGATAATAGTATATATATTATCTTCACTTGTTCTCCAAAATGGTTGTATCCAGGCATGTAATCTATCCAATTGTTCTCCAAAGTGGTTGTATCCAGGCATGTAATCTCCATGCTTTGTGAGGTGAGGTTGTTGGATTGCTTAAGGCTAGGAGTTCAAGACAAACCTGGGCACCAAAGAGAGATCCCATCTCTTAAAAAAAAAATTCATACTCTAGACTCTCAGAGTAATGGTGAAAGTTCTTATTACTTCATATCCTTGGCAACAATTAATATTCTTGTCTTTTAATTTTGTCAATTCCCATTCTGGCCAAAGATTGGTAGTATCTAATTACAGGATTAATGTGCATTTTCTAAATTCTAATAGGTTTGATTGTTGTAATTGTTTCAAAATAGGTCCGTAAATTCTTTGGCACTTCTCCCTTCAAAAGGTGGAGTCTAATTCCCCTCTCCTTGACTATGGAGGGAACTCACTGACTTGCTTTTAACAAACAGAATGAAGCAGAAATGACACTATTCCTAAAATATTAGGCTAAATGATAAAAGGCAAAACACTTTCTCCTTCTCTCGTTTACTTATTTACATATTCTCTTTCTCTCCCTCTCTCAACTTATCCTTGGGATCTGGCCTCATGCCATGAGGAAGCCAGTCAGCAGTGCGGAAAACATACATCTAGTTGGCCCTGTTAGAGTCCAAGTTCAGGTCCCAGCCAAGAGCCAGAACCAAACTATGTGCTGGATTGTTGGATTTTTCAGATGATTTCAGCCTAGCCTTTGAGCTGCCCGGCTTATACCCAGTGAGTCAAAAATAAACTGATCCCATGGCACTCAGGTCAAACTGCGGATTTGTGAATAAAATAAGTGTTATATTAAGTCACTCACCTTTATGGTGGTTTGTTACATAGCAATGCGTAAGCCAAATTACCTTTTCATGTGGCCATTTTGGATCTTATCTTTTTGGAAGTGCCAATTCAATAATTTTCTCTATTTTTCTGCTGCCGGTATTTTTCTCATTGATTCATAGAAGAGTTTTTAATATTCTGTGCTTTCATGTTAATCCTGGATAAGATATTTGTGTGGCAAATAACTTCTCCATTCTGTGACTTTCAATTTCATTCTTTTAATGAACGTAATTCATTTCATTTATTCTTAATATATAAATTTAATATCATTAATGATTTTCTCCTTGTATTTTGTGCCATTATCTCTTAATTCCTTCTTTAAGAAATTCTACCCTATCTGAAAGTCCTGTGGATATTTTTTATATTCTCTTCTAATGCTTTACACTGTCTTGTACATTTTAGCATTAATGTACCTGAAACCGATTTTTGTGTATGTTGTATTTTCTGTATCAATATCTACCTATGCCAGCATGATTTATTAAAAAGTTCTTTCTTTCCTCACTCTTCTGAAATATCCTATTTATTAAGTACAAAATGTGCTCTTTGCTCTGGTACTTTGGTCCATTTGTCCATCTTTACACCAATAGCATACTGTCAGTTGATATAGCTTTAAATGAAGTTTCCATATATGATTGAGCAAGTGTCCCCTTCTTTCCTCTTCCTCAGTAATGTTTTAGATTTTCTTGGTCTTTGTACTCTCATAAAAATATTTAGAAAGAACTTATTAAATTCAATAAAATATTATATTTTAATTGGAATTACATTGATCTATTTATAGTTAGATGAATATACTTTTATAATATTGTATATTACAATCCAAAACGTGTATTTTCATTTATATAAATCTTATTTGATGTCTCTCAACAGAGTTTTGTTCTTCCTATGAAGGATTTCACAGAAATATATTCCTACGTATTTGATCTTCCTACATATGTGCTCTTCTACATGAAATGTTTTTTCATTTGTTAAAACATCCCTTTATTGACTGTGCAGTTATTAACAATTCACATTTCACTTTGCTAACTGGAAGAACATTTATTCTCTCTTTTTTTTTTTATTTTAGTTTATTTTTTATTTTTATTTTTTTATTATCTTATCATTAAATCATAGCTGTGTACAATAGTGCAATCAAGGGGTACAATGTACTGGTTTCATATACAATCTTAACTATTTTCATCAAACTGATTAACATAGCCTTCCTGGCAATTTCTCCGTTATTATATGAAGACATTTGTATTCTGCATTTAGCAAGGTTCGCCTGTACCCTAAGAGTAAAACTTGTTAACTGATGCAATTTTCATTTCCACTATTTTCTGTGACCCCGTGATTGTTTCCCTCCTGCCTGGGAGTATCCAGGGTGTTCTATCTCAACTGCCTTAGGGAAGGAATGACACAGCAGAACGTAGGGAAAGGAAGTTAGGTTCTTGGAATTTGTAGTGTCTAAAGCTCTTATCAGACTAGAAACTGTATATGAGGAGGTGATGGAGCTTCTTTACTGGCTCACTTGGTGTAATGACCCCTGGCCCATGAGCTGCTCCTGCCCACGATAAGTTAGATCTTTTTTTTTTATTTTTTTATTTTTATTTATTTATTTATTTTTTTGAGACAGAGCCTCAATCTGTCACCCTGGATAGAGTGCTGTGGCATCGCAGCTCACAGCAACCTCCAATTCCTGGGCTCAAGCAAGTCTCTTGCCTCCGCCTCCCAAGTAGCTGGGACTGCAGGCGCCCGCCACAACACCCGGCCATTTTTTGGTTGCAGCCATCATTGTTGTTTGGCGGGCCCGGGCTGGATTCGAACCTGCCGCTCAGGTGTACGTGGCTGGCGCCTTAGCCCGCTGAGCCACAGGCGCCGAGCCGATAAGTTAGATCTTGACAACAAATATTTTTTTTGTTTTTTGGAGACAGAGTTTCACTTTGTTTCCCTTGGTAGAGTGCTGTGACACAGCAACCTCAAACTCTTGGCCTCAAGTGATTCTCTTGCCTCAGCCTCCCAAGTAGCTTGGACTACAGGCGCCCACCACAATGTCTGGTTGTTTTTAGAGATGGGGCCTTGCTCTTGCTCAGGCTGGTCTTGAACCTGTGCGCTCAGGCAATCCATCCACTTTGGCCTCTCATAGTGTTAGGATTACAGGCCTGAGCCAATGTGCTTGGCCTTTTTTTTTTTTTTTTTTTTTTGAGACAGAGTCTCACTTTGTCACCCTTAGTAGAGTGCTGTGCTATCAGAGCTCACAGCAACCTCAAACTCTTGGGCTCAAGAGATCCTCTTGCGGGCTGTGCCTGTGGCTCATCGAATAGGGTGCCGGACCCATATACCGAAGGTGGCGGTTTCAAACCTAGCCTCGGCAGAACTGCAAAACAGAAAAATAGCCGGGCATTGTGGCGGGTGCCTGTAGTCTCAGTTATTTGGGAGGCTGAGGCAAGAGAACCAAGGAGTTGGAGGTTGCTGTGAGCTCTGTGACGCTACCGAGGGCAATAAAGTGAGACTCGGTCTCTACAAAAAAAAGAAAAAGAGAGAGATCTTCTTGCCTCCTGAGTAGTTGGGACTATAGGCTCCTGCCACAACGCTGGGCTGTTTTTCTTAGAGGTGGGGTCTTGCTGTTGCTCAAGCTGGTCTCGAACTCCTGAGCTCAAGCAATACACCTGCCTTGGCCTCTCAAGGTGCTAGGATTACAGATGTGAGCTACCATGCCTGACCCTGATATGTACTTCTTTAACTAAAAGTGTATAGATTCAGAAAAAGAAGATAGAAAGAGGTAGGTTCAAAATGGCCATATGTCCCTGTCTTTTAGGCCAGAAGCCCAACCATTGTCATAAATGGGCAGTGGGGGATGGAACGGGCGAACTGTCAGTAGGAGAACCAGGTATTCTTGACAGAGTAGGAAACTGGAATCTGAGGGGACTCTAACTGGAATCTGGGAAGTGGCCGGATCCTACCATTTCTTCAGGCAGTGCAAAGGCTGTGCACAGCTGGGCAGCCAGGTCTGGACAGACCACACAGTTCCCATGTACCCCCAGTAGGGCTGGTAGCCACAAAGTAATTCGATATATGTCCAGAAGGAGCCCAAAAGCAATGTAGAATCTTGAACACTCCCACCCAACAGGCACAAAGGCCACCCAAAGTTCCCACATACCCAAATGGGGGGCAGAAGGAGCTGAGAGACACAGAACTGAAGAACAGTCATAGCTGAACTCAAGGAATAACACAGTGGTGACTGGAGGCACCAACTCCTGGGGTCTAGACAAGACAAAGTACATCTTAGCAAACCCAGTGGGGCAGATGCTTCTCAGAGGCCTTGACACTAAGTGACACTCTCTCTCCCCAGATGAGACGGCAAAACTGTCAGGAAGGGAAACACTCTTATAATGACCAAGAGGAAATTTCCATCACCTGAGAATGGTGACTCATGATTGAAATTCAAAGGAATTTTTTAAAAAGCAGGAAAAAAAAAAAAGAAAGCCTTATTTCTCCCAAACCTGAGCCTGTGGACTGAGTTGCATGCCAAAATAATTTGTGGGAATTTTTATCTTGTTTCCAGTATTTTATTGTTAGAGTGGCATTTGGCATTAATTCTTCCTGTTTTTGACGATGTTAAAGTCCATTTATTTAAGCTCGAGAGTTTCATTATGTTGTTTTACTAAATAAATCAGAAATATATGTTGAATTTTTTCTAATGTCCTTTTGGCATCTATCAAGAGAGTCATAAGCTTTTTCTCCTTCAACCTGTTAAGGTAATGAAGTACACGACAGATTTTCTTAAAATACCTTTGACTTTGCCTATTTGTTTTATTCCATGGCTAGACTTTATCATCTTATAATTTATTTACAGTCCTAAAACCAATATTTATAAGTGAATTTATCATGTACATTTTTTAAACATTCATTCAGACAGGCTTTTTTTTTCTTTTGATACTAACCATTCTTATTAACAAGGATAGACAATCTTTGACATAGGAGTTATAATCAGCTTGCCTCTAAATGTTTCTCATGTTTTTCTAGAAGGTTAAACTACCTACAGTCAAGATTTATGAGAAAATTTCCACAATGTTATCTGACAGTCTGAACATTTGAGGGCATAAGACCTTTGATGATCCTTTTCCCATCTTCCAGAGTTCACTGGTCTATTTAGATATTCTATTTCTTCTCAATTCAATTTCATTAATTTCCATTTTTAAGTTTTACTTTTTCATTTTTTTTTCAAATTTAGAAACAGGGTCTCACTATGCTGCCTAGGGTGGTCTTGAAACTCCTGGCCACAAGTGATCCTCACTTAGGCCTCCCAAAGTGCTGGAATTATAGGCATGAGACAATATGCCTGCCCTAATTTACATTTTCTTATTTTATTTTATTTATTTTTTTGAGATAGAGTCTCACTCTGTTGCCTTGGGTCGAGTGCTGTGGCATCACAGACTACGGCAACCTCAAACTCCTGGACTCTGCCTCAGTTTTTCTATTTTTAGTAGAGATGAAGTCTCGCGATTGCTCAGGCTGGTCCCGCCTCCTGAGCTTAATTGATCCACTTGCTTTGGCCTCTCAGAGAGCTAGGATTATAGGGTGAGCCACCGCACCCAGCCATTAATTAATTAATTAATTAATTAGAGACAGAGTCTCACTCTGTCACCCTGGGTTGAGTGCCATGGCATTATAGCTCACAGCAACCTCAAACTCTTGGGCTTCAGTGATCTTCTTGCCTTGGCCTCCTAAGTAGCCACAGTGCCCAGCTAGTTTTCCTCTTTTTAGCAGAGATGGGGTCTAACTCTTGCTCAGGCTGCACTTGAACTCCTGAGCTGAATCAATCCACCCAATTCTGCCTCCCAGAGTGCTAGGATTATAAGCATGATCAAACTTGCCCTGACCATTTTCTTATTTTAAAAAAGTCTATTTCAAGTCAGACACAGTGGTGCATACCTACAGTCCCAGCCACCTCAGAGGCAGAGGCAGGCGGACAAGCCCAGGAGGTTTCAGTCCAGTCAGGGCAACAGGCTGTGTCTCTTTAAAAAAGGTACTTTTTTTTTTAAGAGACAGAGTCTTACACCCTCGGTAGAGTGCTGTGGTGTCACAGCTCACAGCAACCTCCAGCTCTTAGGCTTAGGCGATTCTCTTGCCTCAGACTCCCGAGCAGCTGGGATTACAGGCACCCGCCACAATGCCAGGCTATTTTTTTGTTGTGGTTTAGCCAGGGCCAGTTCGAACCTGCCACCCTCGGTATATGGGTCTGGTACCCTACTCACTGAGCCACAGATGTCACTCTTTTACTTTGATTTTTTAGGCTCTTACTTATAGTTATACCTAACATTCTCTTATCTGAGTATCTATCCCTGAATCCTAGAATTTTATCTCAAAGCAGTATTCCTAGAGTCCCCATGTCCATTGCCCTCTCCCACATCCTCTCTGATCTCCAGAGGTCACCACAAATATGAATCTCCCTTTTGTACACATTTCCCGTTAGTAGCATCTCTGCTGTAATTATCTTCCTTCATTTTGTTTTGTGCTCCTGAATCTTCTCATGGGCCAAGTGTCTCTTCTCATTTTTACTCAAAGGAGTCTTTTTTTGTCCGATATCAGGAGTAGTAATAGGGGTTTCCTTTTCTAATATTCTAGTCTCAGACAAAGGAGAAAAACCATACTTTCTCTGGGCTTATTTACCAGAGTTATTTTGTTTTTTTATTTGTTTGTTTGTTTATATATATATGTGTGTGTGTGTGTGTATATACACACATATATATATATATTTTTAGAGACAAGAGTCTCACTTTGTCCCCCTTGGTAGAGTGCCTCCAGCTCCTAGGCTTAGGCAATTCTCTTATCTCAGCCTCCCGTGTAACTGGGACTATACGCACCTGCCACAACGCCCAGCTATTTTTTTGTTGCAGTTCAGCGGGGGCTGGGTTGGAACCCGGCACTCTCGGTAAATGGGGCCAGCGCCCTACTCACTGAGCCACAGGCGCCACCCATGTTTGTTTATATTTTGAGAAATGTTTCACTCTATGCCTGGGCTCAAGTGCCCTGATGTCATTATAGCTCACAGCAAACTCAAATTCTTGGGCTCAAGGGATTCTCCTTCATCCTGTGCACCAATACAGAGGTCTTCCTCTGTTGCTCAGGCTGGTCTTGAACTCCTGAGCTGAAGCAATATTCTCTCCTCAGCTTCCCAAAGTGCTAGGTTATAGGCGTGAGCCACCATGCCCAGCACTATTTACCAGATTTAGAGGATGAGCTGAAAGTGAAGCAAAGGGCTAGATCCCCATCTGGGGTAGGAGACAGGAAGCTGACTCTTTCCCATGGCACAAAGGACTCTCCAAGGTCTCACTTGCCTGTATCTTCTCCTCAGACCCCTCCTACCACAACCTGCCAGTTATAAAGAAGCTGTACAGCTCTCAGGTGATATCTGTGGTATCACCTCTCACTATGCTGCCAGTGCTGCCCCACCTGTCCAGGACACCCTGTCATGTTTCTTGATGGTCAATACAACCTTAAGTATCCACTTTTATCATAGTTTAAGCTATACCTTTATGTTTTGTGTACATAAAATATTTCATAATGAAAAGTTTTATTTAAGTATTTGCACATATTTTTATATGTGTACTTTCTTGGAAGTATGCGATGATAGACTTAATAAGGGGTATTTAATGTTTTGCTTAATACAATTCCATACTTAAAGAGATTAAATGACTATTTTCCAAAAGCTGGAAAATGACCCAGGTAGCAGGAAAACCCAGGCCTGAACCCAGATGAACAGATACCCTCACAGCCTTGGCTCTGTCCAGAGAGATTTAAACAAGCACCAGTCTCCTTCTTGGACACAGACAAGCTTGCCTTCTACCCTCACTCCAGAGTGTCAATTACTCACAGGGTTTTGAACCTCAGGACCTAATCCTTGCCAGTCTGGCTTTGTACACTCCAGGGGTTTTCTAAAGATTTCAAAGAGAGGACATTCTATTTTTTTTTTTTTTTTTTTTTTTTTTGAGACAGAGCCTCAAGCTGTCACCCTGGAGAGAGTGCCATGGCATCACAGCTCACAGCAACCTCCAATTCCTGGGCTCAAGCGAGTCTCCTGCCTCTGCCTCCCAAGTAGCTGGGACT
>CAUYRH010029115.1:0-14679 GCA_963574655.1 Perodicticus potto | reverse complement strand
AAGAAAAGCCCTGGACCAGATGGTTTCACACCAGAATTCTATCAAACCTTCAAAGAGTAACTAGTTCCTATAATGCATGAACTTTTCCAAAACATAGAGAAAGAAGGAATCCTCCCCCAACACATTCTATGAAGCAAATATCACCCTGATCCCAAACCAGGAAAGGACCCAACAAAAAAAGAAAACTATATTGGCTCGGCGCCTGTGGCTCAATGGGCTAAGGCGCCAGCCACGTACACCTGAACTGGTGGGTTCGAATCCAGCCCAGACCTGCCAAACAACAATGATGGCTGCAACCAAAAAAATGGCCGGGTGTTGTGGTGGGCGCCTGTAGTCCCAGCTACTTGGAAGGCGGAGGCAGGAGACTCGCTTAAGCCCAGGAATTAGAAGTTACTGTGAGCTGTGATACCACAGCACTCTATCCAGGGTGACAGCTTGAGGCTCTGTCTCAAAAAAAAAAAAAAAAAAAAAAGAAAACTATAGACCAAATATCATTAGTGAATATCAATGCAAAAATATTCAACAAGATATTAGCAAACAAGTTACAACAACACATTAAAAAGGTTATACACCATGATCAAGTGGGTTTTATCCCAGAGACACAGGGTTGGTTTAACATATGTAAATCTATAAATATAATACACCACATACACATTCAAAAACAAGACCATATGATTCTTTCAATTGATGCAGCATTCTTTCATGATAAAAACACTCAAGAAAATAGGCTTAGGAGGAACATTCCTTAAGCTGATAGAGGCTATCTACAGCAAATCCACAGCCAATATCATATTGAATGGAGTGAAACTAAAAGCATTTACACTCAAATCTGGAACCAGACAAGGATGCCCACTGTCTCCCTGCTATTTAACATAGTGTTGGAAGTCTTAGCCATTGCAGTCAGGTAATAGAAGGAGATCAAAGGAGTCAAAATGGGGACAGCAGAGGTCAAAATCTCCCTCTTCACAGATGACATAATCTTATACCTGGAAAATCCTAGGGACACAATTACAAAGCTCTTAGAAATGATCGAGGAATATAGCAGCATCTCAAGTTACAAAATCAATACCCACAAATCAGTAGCTTTCGTATATGCCAACAACTGTCAAGCTGAGAACAAAATCAACAACTCTATTCCTTTTACAATAGCACCAAAAAAGATGAAAAACCTGGGAATATATCTAACAAAAGACGTGAAAAATCTCTATAAAGAGAATTATGAAACTCTGAGAAAGGAAACAGCAAAAGATGTCAATAAATGGAAGAACATACCATACTCATGGCTGGGAAGAATCAACATCATTAAAATGTCCATACTACCCAAAGCAATCTATAGATTTAATGCAATTCCCATCAAAGTAACAATGTCATACTTTAAAGGACTTGGAAAAATAGTACTTTGATTCATATGGAACCAGAAAAAAAACCAAATAACAAATACAGTTCTTAGAAATAAAAACAATTCTAGAGGCATTATGTTGCCAGATTTCAGGTTATATTACAAGGCTATAGTGATCAAAACTGCATGGTACTGGCACAAAAAGAGAAATACAGATCTATGGAATAGGATAGAGAATCTAGAGATGAACCCAGCCACATGTCATCTTTTAACCTTTGATAAGCCTGACAAAAATATGCAATTGGGAAAAGAATCCTTATTTAAGAAATGGTGCTGGAAGACCTGGTTATCCACATGCAGAAGACTGAAACTGGACCTCACCTCTCAACATTGACAAAAATTGATTCTTGTTGCATGAAAGATTTAAATTTAAAACACAAAACAATAAACATTCTAGAAGAAAGTGTGGGGGGAAACACTTGAAGACACTAGCCTGGGATAAAATTTTATGAGGGCAACCCCCCGCCCTAGCAATTGCAGCAACCTGAAAAATAAGTAACTGGTATTTGATCAAGCTAAAAACTTCTGCACTGCTGAGAGCACCACAACAAACAAAGCACTCAGTTAGCCCCAGAATGGGAGAAGATTTTTGCATGTTATGGCATCTGACAAAAGCCTGATAACTAGAATCTACGAAGAACTCCAATTAAACAAGAAAAAAAGTGCAAACCATCCTCTCTGTAAGAGGGCAAGTAATTTGACCAAAAACTTCTCTGAGGATGACAGACGAATTGCCAACAAACACATGAAAAAAATGCTCATCCTCTTTAATCATCAGAGAAATGCAAATCAAACCCACTCTACGATGGTGGTTCCTAACCCCAGCAAGATTAGTCCACATCACAAAGTCCCAAGACACCAGATGCTGGCGTGGATGTGGAGAGAAGGGAACACTTCTACACTGCTGGTGGGATTGCAAACTAATACAGCCTTTTGGAGAGAAGTATGGAGAACCCTCAAAGATCTAAATGTATACCTTCCACTTGACCCTGCAATCCCATTCCTGGATATCTACCCAGAAGAACATAAATCATTTTATCAGAAAGACATTTGCACTTGAAGGTTTATTGCAACTCAATTCATAATTGCCAAGTCATGGAAACAACCTAAGTGTCCATCAACCCATGAATGGATCAACAAACTGTGGTATATCTATACCAAGGAATACTATACTGCCATTAAAAAAGATGGAGACTTTACATCTTTTACATTTACCTGGATGGAGCTGAAATACATGGAAAGATACAATGAAGAAGAATGGAATATCCAATGTACTCCACACCAATATGAAATCAATATATAAACAATTACATGTTCCTAAGAACAATAAAACACTATTACAGTCTAGTTCAAGGACAGAGGAAGCACCTATGGCAGAGAGAGGGAGGGATGAGGTGGGATCTCACCTAATGTGCACATTGTGAGGGTGTATAACACACCTAGGTGAGGGGCTCTTCTACAAATGGAACTTTACCCTGGAAGTGAGAACAATGTAACCTAATTATACCCTCATATTAATTTGAATGAAGTTTATTAAAAAAAATAAGCAAATCAAACCCAGAGATTTATAAAGAAGAAAATCTATTTGGATTGAGTTTATCCCAGGAATACTTGGTTAGCCTAAATTGCAAATCAATGTCACTGATCACATCAATAGATGAGAAAAAATTTCAAACACCTCTAGAGTTAGGAAAGGGAAGCCTTTCAAATTAACTCAACATCCATTTATGATTTAAAAAACAAAAAACTTTTAGCAAGTAAGAACAGAATGAACTTCCTTAAACTTGATAAAAGATGTCTTTAAAAAAAAAATCTACTGAGCAAGTATCATTCTTAATGGGGAAAGGTGAACGCGTTTCTTTTGTGATCAGGCACAAGAAAACCCCAAACTGTGAATATCTACACACGTCTAAGGGGTACAGAACAGGTGAAGGGTAGATAAAACCACCAATGGCACAAGAGAGCACCAGGAAAAAACCAGCCGTATGTGGAAACCTAATTTATGTCAGAGGGAGATTTGCAGATCAGGACTACGTCAATAAACGGTACTGGAATAACCAATTATCCATATGAAGAAAATGAAAGTTTATCCTTTATCTCCCACTCTCAAAAAAAAAATCACTTACTAAGTAAGAGATTTAAGTATTAGATATGAAAGGAAAACTATAAAGGTTTTAGTTGCTAATTTAAGGAAGACTATCTTTATGACCTTTGGGTAAGAAAGAATTTCTAAAGACGAACTATAAAGGAAAAAAAGCATATATTTAACTATATTATAATGAAGGACTGTTGTGAGGCATATACAAGGTCTGACAATTAAGTTCATGAACTCATTACAGAAAAACTTGAATACCTCATTACTAAATACCACTACAGCTACCTCTGAAGTATCCCCTTGGCCATCTGGTAACCACAGTGACATTCAGCAGTGAGGTGTATAGCAATTTGAGGAGGATGAATTTGTGAACTTAATTATCAGATCCCAATATGACAACAGCTCTGTTGACCATTCCAGAAAATGAGTTCCCAAACTGCTCTGAAGGGCAGACTAGGCCCTGGCACTCTCGCAGAGCTTCCTGCCAAGGGGGAGTGCCTGGAGGTGACCGCAGTGGTACTCAGCAACGAGGTGCGTGGCACTTTTTCTAGGATGAGTTCACGAACTTAATTTTCCAACCTCACAAGTAAACTGATTATCCTCTGTTGTACTGAGGGTGGGGTGGGGATGCAGGTTTGTAGAGAATGCCATCAAGTTATTAATCAATGTATGCATGAGAAATGCCCAATAATCCACTGAATTCAGAGATCAAATCATTTTAATTCTTTAAATTCCCTTCCATATTTTACAATCAATTAAAGAGCAATCATGCCAAACAAGTACACTGAATAATAGGATGCTAATGTATAATAAACATACAAGGCTGCCACTGTTCCAAGTACTTCGTATCTTAAATGTATTACACATCTTTGGCTTCATTTAAAATCAATACATTATTTGAATTTGAAAACAAAGACAAAAACCAAAAACACCACCGGGGAGTGAGTGTCTGTGTCAAGTATTACCAATGATGCCCACAGTAAAATCTACACAGGGCATGTTAGTCTGACCCTTCTTATTGTCCTTGAATCATTATTTTTACTAAATAGATGTACTTGTCAGAATATCAGAACCACTGTGGATGCTTCAAGAAAGAAATATTCAATACATTAAGATAAGATCTCCCTTGAAAACAGAGCTTTGAAAAAAAAAAGACATGGACTGAGTAGACTATATATTTTTATATATGTGTGTGTGTGTGTGTGTGTATATATATATATATATATATTTTTTTTTTTTTTGAGACAGAGTCTCACTTTGTCACCCTGGGTAGAGTGCTGTGGCGTCATAGCTCAGAGCAACTTCAAACTCTTGGGCTCAAGTGATTTCTTGCCTCAGCCTCCCGAGTAGCTGAGACTGCAGGTGCCCACCACACACCCGGCTATTTTTAGAGGCGGGTCTTGCTCTTGCTCAGGCTGGTCTGGAACCCGTGAGCTCAAGCCATCCACCTGCTTCGGCGTCCCAGAGTGCGGGGATTACGGCGTGAGCCACCATGCCCAGCCTAGACAACATATTTTTAAGACTTTCCAAATAATTCTGAAATTAAAATGCCAAAGAAATACACAATTACAAGGAACACATTATTCACTTGAGGAACTATAAACACAGAATACATGACTGAAAAGGACAAATTAGAAAGATACATTTATCCCAAGATATATACTTTTTAAAAAAAATGAATATATGTGTCTGTAAAGCAAAATAAAGTCACGCTCATTTCCTCTATCATCAAAGTGCCCTTGCCCTCCCCAAACACACACAAGGTGGACATTTTCCATCTGAATTGTAAGCCTGGCTCACACGAGAATAAATGATTCTAACCACACACGAGCTCCAGTGCCTGTGGTTTCTGCGCCGTCCACACCGCACTCTGTGAGCGTGTGATCGGAAGAAGGGATGCAGCATCCCAGCACATTCCTCCTCAGTCACACGTCAGGAGCTCGCCCTCTCAGCTGCATTCTTCTCCAAACAGCACAGTCACCTTAGCAACCCTGTGCTCCTAATATGGACAGCTGGTCCATTTAAAGTCAGTTTTCTTGGCAGGGAAAATGCTTGTTCTTCAAATTGAGAGAGAGGGGGGAGGTTTTCCTTTCAATACACATTATAGGGGTTGATTTAACTTGATCAGCACTTTTGTTTTGTGGCAGCAATTTGTGTTGAGTTTCCGCCTATTTTATTTTTTCTTTTTTTCATCTAAAAGCAAGTACCCCAAAAAATAAAATCATGCTAGCTCATGGAACTCTAAGATGGGAACATGAAACAAAAAATTATCTAAAATAATTCTTTTATTAAATTATGAACATACCTATTTTTTTGTGGGTACAGCTCAACTTCAGTTAAATTAAACTATAGTACCTGAAGCCTATCTTACAAAGGTACACATCAAATCTACTAAGTGTACAGTATAAATGTCTTAACACAATAATTCAGAAAGTGCAGTGAAGGTTATGCTAAGCTGTTTGTTGTAAGTATTTCAAATTGTATATAAAACCAGCACATTGTACCCTATAAATGCATTAATGTACACAGCTATGATTTAATAAAAAAAAAAAAAGAAAAGAAAAGAAATCAAGAGTCAGAAGATCTGTCTTTTTTATGTTAGTTTTGAATAAAATGTAGTTTTGAACAAAAACACTGTAAAACTTCACGGTCCCGTAACTCCAAGGTATTCAATAAACTATCAGCCAGTATTCCTTTATGCTATCAAATACATGTTAAATTTCTCGCAATCTTTCTAGAGGCTCGAATGTAAGCAAGGTGCTGAAACCAAGTGGTTAGTGTATCTGAAAACCTCCAGACTTAGAACCTAGAATAGCCCTCGATTACTCAAAACCAATCTAGATCTCTGACTGTAACGTTAAAGTTGGGTCTGAACCAAATTAAGCCTCTCAGGATAAAAGATACCGGTTTATAATCTAGTATACCTGATTTTCACAACAAACAATTTTGGGGGAGAAGATTACTATACAGCATTTTGAAATAGAGGAGATCAAATTGCTTGTTTCATATCCACAAAGGAACTCTAATCTCCTATCCATCAAAGCCAGAAACATAACTTTTAAGGGGAGTAAACGAGCATGTTTAAAACTAAAAATATCTAAATTTATGGCATTCATTCTACATTGTAAATATTTGTGAAATACCCTTCTATACTAGAGGGAGACCAAATCCATACTAATTTAATAGATGCTCTTCAGGGAATCCGAATAAGGTTAAGTGAATACCATCTACATTATTCATTCCTTGTATTTTTGTTTGTGTATGTTTATGTTTGTATATGTATATGTAGAAGTTTAAGTTTTTTTTTTTTTTTTTGAGACAGAGCCTCAAGCTGTCCCCCTGGATAGAGTGCTGTGACATCACAGCTCACAGCAACCTCCAATTCCTGGGCTCAAGCGAGTCTCCTGCCTCTGCCTCCCAAGTAGCTGGGACTACAGGCGCCCGCCACAACGCCCGGCCATTTTTTTTTGGTTGCAGCCGTCATTGTTGTTTGGCGGGCTGGGCCGGATTCGAACCCACCAGCTCAGGTGTACATGGCTGGCGCCTTAGCCTGTTGAGCCACAGGCGCCGAGCCCATATTCATTACCTTATTTGCTATGATTTCCTAGTGATTTACACATAAAATGTGAAATTGGTATCTCGAAACCCTGATTTCAGATAAGTTGAACGCTTAACTTTAGAAGTTCTTCTTCGAGACAGAGTCTCACTATTTCGCCCTTGGTAGAGTGCTGTGGCATCACAGCTCACAGCAACTTCAGACTCTTTGGCTTAAGTGATTCTCTTGCCTCAGCCTCCCTAGTAGCTGGGACTACAGGTGCCCACCACAATGCCCGGCTATTTTTTTGTTGCAGTGGTCATTGTTGTTTAGCTGGCCCAGCCAGTTTCAAACCTCCCACTTTGGTGTATTTAGGGGCTGGCACCGTAACCACGGTGCTATGGGCGCTGAGCCAAGAAGTTCTTTTAACCCTTATTTTAAAAGTTGTTTTAACACTTACACCATATCATATCACTTTTGCTCAGAATCCTTGAAAAGCTTCCGATTTCACTTAACGGTAAAAGTTAAAATCCTCACAGTGACTCTAAAGCCCTTTGTATTTTGGTTCCCTGTGGTTCCCTGTTATTTTTCTTCCATAACCTAAGCTTCACTTATAACATTACTTCTAACTTAATAGTCCCTGTTTCCTGTTCCTTGAGCATGCCAAGCATGATGTTATCTTAGGACCTGTGTATTCTTCTCTCTCAAGGGACCTTCCCTGACCTATATAAATAGCATGTACTTGCATCTCCCCAGCATTCCTATTACCCTACTTAATTTTATTTCTGTAGCACTCATTTCCATCTGACATACACAGGTATATTAGTTACTTTATTCCATGTATCGTCTGTATCCCTCCACTAGAAAGTTCATGCTCCTTGAGAGCAGAGATGGTGTTTATTTTGTTAACTAGTGTATACCTGGTTGTAAGTCAATATTTGTTGGTGGAATTCATAAATTAGACAAACTGAGGCAGTTTATCTCAGAGGTTATAAGGTATGCCTACCTTCTCGTTCTTGGTGATAGGAGACTAGAATGTCCTGATTGTTAGTCCATTGTTCTTATCATTTATCATAAGGCCATTCAAATCAGTACTTCTGGCTAAATGGGTACTTGGTTTAAACACAAAAATAATCAATAATAAACACTACTTGATAAGACACCGCCATATGTCCACACGAACACAGCTTTGAGACACTGATTTACCATATTCTGAGGTCACAAAACCTTACTGAGTTGTTAGTACAGTGCTGTCAAGGTAAGTACATGGTGGCAAGTCTGTGAACTTAATTGTCAGACCTCATACAATGACAACCTCTGATGGTTGTTCTAGAAAATTCCAAAATTGCTTTGGAGGGTAGACTAGGCATTGGGATCAACACAGAGCTTCTAAGGGGAGCGTTTCAAAGATGACTGTAGTGATACTCAGCAGTGGGTATACAGTACTTTTTCTAGGATGAGTTCATGAACTTAATTGTCAGACCTTGTACAGAATATCAACCTATATATTTTTTTCTTTTAATGTAGATGCCGGAGGAAGAAGCTTTCTGTGTATTTGTTAAATTAATGCAAGATTATAGGCTTCGTGAACTTTTTAAACCAAGCATGGCAGAATTGGGCCTTTGTATGTACCAGTTTGAATGCATGATTCAGGTAAAAGTGCAGTGTTGATAAAAAGAAATTGCCTTTATATTTCCTGTCATCTTATTCTGAGTGATAATTTCATGTCAAAAAGGATTAAAGGAAATTTCATGTCAAGCATTAAAGCAATAGAAGAAATAAGTGTTTTAATCAAGGCTCGGCGCCTGTGGCTCAACGGGCTAAGGCGCCAGCCACGTACACCTGAGCTGGCGGGTTCAAATCCGGCCTGGGCCCGCCAAACAACAATGCCGGCTGCGACCAAAAAATGGCCGGGCGTTGTGGCGGGCGCCTGTAGTCCCAGCTACTTGGGAGGCGGAGGCAGGAGACTCGCTTGAACCCAGGAATTGGAGGTTGCTGTGAGCTGTAATGTCACAGCACTCTATCCAGGGTGACAGCTTGAGGCTCTGTCTCAAAAAAAAAAAGTGTTTTAATCAAGTGATCATTGGTTGGTTGGTTGACACAATTAGGCCTACTTATTAGGCTCTGTCTTTACGTAATCCCAGTCTGGATTTGTCTGCAGTTTTCATCTTCAAACCTGCAGCATTTGTGCCAAATGTATCCTACACCCTTTATCTTAGTACACAAGCTTCCTTATTATGTTCTCTTCTAGCCTCTTATTACATATTCTAAGGTCTCTTACAGGAGCTTTATTTATTTATTTATTTATTTATTTTTCACCCTTGGTAGAGTGCCGTAGCATCACAGCTCACAGCAACCTCAAACTCCTGGGCTCAAGTGATTCTCTTTACTCAGCCACCCAAGTAGCTGGGACTATAGGAGCCCACCACAACGTCCAACTATTTTTAGAGACAAGGTCTCACTCTGGCTCAGGCTGGTCTTGAACCTGTGAGCTCAGGTGATCCACCCACCTCGGCCTCCCAGAGTGCTAGGTGCTCATAGGCACCCTGCCTTATAGGAGCTTTATGTTACGACACTGAGGCTAGGCCATTGACTTTGAAACTTTTTTATTTTCTTTTAGTCTGTTCACTTGCCTTTTCATTTTGGTCTCACTTTCCTACTTTCCTGTAATCTTTTTTTCTCTATTTAATGTTTTCATCAATGTATATTGCTAGTATAATACTCAGATTATCTGGTGACTGCATGAGTGTAGAGAGAAGAATAGAATCAAAATCAAGTGAAAAAGACCTTTGAAGTAGTTTAACTTCTGGATTTAATTTTTATATTTTACATATGTACATAAATTTAATGGATCCTATTATACAATGGTATAAATATTTTCATTTATTTAAATTTGCGTTAAGTGAGCACAATTTAAGAAATGATTCTGCTGGCGTGAGAACTATTTTTATTCTTTTTTATTATTTATTTATTTTTTTTTTTGAGACACAGCCTCAGGCTGTCTTCCTGGGTAGAGTGCTGTGGCATCACAGCTCACAGCAACCTCCAATTCCTGGGCTCAAGTGAGTCTTCTGCCTCTGCCTCCCAAGTAGCTGGGACTACAGGTGCCCGCCACAACACTCGGCTATTTTTTGGTTGCAGCCATGATTGTTGTTTGGTGGCCTGGGCTGGATTTGAACTCGCCAGCTCAGGTGTATGTGGCTGGCGCTTTAGCTGCTTGAGCCATAGGCACTGAGCCGAGAACTATTTTTTTTTTTTGCAGTTTTTGGCTGGGGCTGGGTTTGAACCTACCACCTCCGGCATATGGGGCCAGCGCCCTACTCACTGAGCCACAGGCACCGCCCATGAGAACTATTTTTACATGTCTCCTTTCCCATAGGAATTGTAAAATCCTCTATCTTTCCTACGTGTGGTGGGAGGATAAATGTTACCACATTTTATCTTTATTTTTATTCATTTTATTTTTTAAAATAGACAATAGATATACATATTTGTGGGGTACATAGTGACTTTGTTTTGGTTTTACATTTTAAAAGAAAAGCCAAAATAGGGCAGCAGCTGTGGCTCAGTGAGTAGGGCACTGGCCCTATATACCGAGAGTGGCGGGTTCAAACCCGCCCCGGCCAAACTGCAGCAAAAAATAGCCAGGCATTGTGGTGGGCACCGGTGGTCCCAGCTACTCAGGAGGCTGAGGGAAGAGAATCGCCTAAGCCCAAGAGCTGGAGTTTGCTGTGAGCTGTGATACCAAGGCAATCTACCGAGGATGACAAAATGAGACTCCTGTGTCAAAAAAAAAGCTAAGGCTCAGTGCCTGTGGCTCAAACGGCTAAGGTGCCAGCCACGTACACCTGAGCTGGTGGGTTCGAATCCAGCCTGGGCCCGCCAAACAACAATGACGGCTGCAACCAAAAAATGGCTGGGCGTTTTGGCGGGCGCCTGTAGTCCCAGCTACTTGGGAGGCAGAGGCAGGAGACTCGCTTGAGCCCAGGAATTGGAGGTTGCTGTGAGCTGTGATGCCATGACACTCTATCCAGGGTGACAGGAAAAAAAAAGCTAAAATAGGGCTCGAGATGGTTCTTTTTATTTATTTATTTATTTTTAAATTACTGTTTGAGGTTAATTTATTGTAACCTAACAAAGAATTAGGTTACAATATTTGCATTTGTTAGGTAGAATCCCTCTTATAATTGTGTCCTGCCCCCATACATCCTAACATTGTGTCCATTAAGTGAGAGCACACCCATCACCGCCCCCTTCCCCTCTACTGAGCTGGTTCTTAAATTTTTTTCCGAAATAGGAAGCTTGTTTTTATCAACCCTAAACTCTCTTGATGTTATGTTTTCAATTAATGTATCATGTATGTTTTGAATGCTGGAGTTGCTGAAGCATCTATGTTTTGTATTTTTCCTATTCTTTGGGAAGGTGGAAATAGGTGATTAATGGTAAATGGTGCCTGAAAATATTTTAGGGTAGCATTTTTTGTTATTTTCAAAAGGTTTTTTTAAAAATATTATAATAGATAGAAAAGTATAGAAAAATCAGATACCTATGTACCTACCAATAAGATAAACAAATACAAAAGTTTTGTTTCCTTTTATTAGTAGATTAAATGTTTAAAATACCAAAAATTCCAAGTCCACATCCTTTTCCCCTTCTTCCCTTCCTGAATAGTAGTTATTCTCACTCTCTCTCTTTTTTTTTTTTTTTTTGAGACAGGGTCTCAAGGTGTCACCCAGGGTACAGTGCTGTGGCGTCGTCATAGCTCATAGCAACCTCTTTGAACCTCTTGGGTTCAAGCTGTGCTGTTGCCTCAGATTTTCTATTTTTAGTAGAGACGAGGGTCTCACTTTTGCTCAGGTTGGTTTCGAACTCCTGAGCTCAAGCAATCCACCTGCCTTGGCCTTCCAGAGTGCTAGGATTACAGGCGTGAGTCACCATGCCTGGCCTAGACACTTTCTTGAATGTGTCATTTTCTACATCTTAGCTTTTCCATATGATGCTTGATCTTATCTTTGTGTTTGATATAGAATAATATATGTACAGTGATCTGGTTTAAAATAATTCAGTTTTGTTATGTTTTAACAAATTCTTTTCTTCTCTTCAGGAGCATCTTCCAGAGCTCTTTGTACATTTTCAGTCTCAGAGTTTTCATACCTCAATGTACGCATCATCCTGGTTTCTGACTATCTTTCTTACAACTTTTCCATTACCCATTGCAACAAGGATTTTTGATATCTTTATGTCTGAGGTAAGCTAATGGGCAGGCTCAGCAAGGACTGGGCAAAGGGTCATTGACTTTATTTGAGCAAGGCAATGAGGAGAGTAAAAAGGAGTCCTATGTGTTACATGCTAAACTGCTTTCATGGATAATTTTATTATTAAACCTTGTTATAACCTCGGGTAAGTACTGTTATTATCCCCATTTGTTAGATGATAGATAAGGAAACTGAGACTTAGAGAAAGGTTAAGTAGCTTATCTGTGGACACACAGGACATAACTGGTATAGTAACTAGGATTCAAACGTAGACATTCAAATTCTGGAGTCCGTATTCTTAATCAGACCTTTATCAGAGCAGGTACTGTGTGTGGCTCAGAGCTATACTCCCAGCACTTTGGGAGGCTGAGGTGGGAGGATTGCTTAGCTTAAGTCTAGGAGTTTGAGACGAGTCTGAGCAACATAGTGAGATTCCCCTCTCTTAAAAAAAAAAAAAGAAAAATTCAACTGGGCATAGTGACATACACCTGTAGTCCCAGCTGTTTGGGAGGCTGAGAAAGGAGACTTGAGCCCAGGAGCTCAAGGCTGCAGGAGCTATGATTGTACCACTGCCTGGGCAACAGAGCAAGACTGTCTCCAAAAAAAAAAAAAAGAAAAGCAAAAAAGAAAAGTCTCTATCAGTTAATGAGAGGTAAAATTTGCCTTATAGTTAATATTGTTGCAATGCATCAGTTATCCAAAGAGTAGGAAGTGATAAGTCATATGGTTAAGTTTCTTTTGTTCTGTAAACACATTGCAGATTGTCGTCAGTGATGATGCCAGTGATCCTTTGTCTTCTATTCTTTGAACCCAGTATTCTTATTACAATTACATCTTGGGAAGATCACTTGTATTATCTGTCTAGTTTAGTTTAGCAAAGAGTTGACAGACTGTGATTCACTTAACCAGTCCATCCTGGTTTGTGTGCCAAACCTGTCTTTCCACCTGTTTTTATACAGAAGTTTCTTAGAACGCAACCTTGCCCATTTCTTTTTTTTTTGCAGTTTTTTGGCTGGGGCTGGGTTTGAACCCACCACCTCTGGCATATGGGGCCGGTGCCCTACTCCTTTGAGCCATAGGCACCGCCCTTGCCCATTTCTTTATACATCTGCTTTGGGACTACAGTGGCAGAGTTGAATAATTGTGACAGAAACCACATGGCTCACCAACCCTAAATATTTGCTGTCTCATTCTGTAGAAAATGTTTGCCAGCTCCTAGTTTAGAACCCTAAATGTTTACCTTAGTATTATTTTGAATTGTTTAGTTTTTTTTGATGGAGGAGTAAGAAAAATTTGGCCTTATTCCATTTGTTTTCTCAGGGCTTAGAAATAGTGTTTCGAGTAGGATTAGCACTTCTTCAGATGAATCAGGCAGAATTAATGCAACTTGACATGGAAGGGATGTTACAGGTAAGTCAGTTTATGGTTTCTTGAATGTTTTTAGATTTCACTGTTAATTAGTTAATGATGAACAGCACTAAGTAGTTCATATGTTTTTTTGTTTTTTATTTTATCTTAGCACTTTCAGAGGGTCATTCCACATCAGTTTGATGGAAGTCCAGACAAATTAATCCAAGCAGCTTACCAAGTCAAATACAACTCAAAAAAAATGAAAAAGTAAGTGTTTTATGCTTTCATTTTTAGTTATGGGGATGTTTTAAGTAGACATGAAACTTCATGGAAGTGGCAAGACATTCTTGTGATAAGTACAATTATCCTCATTATTTCATTTGGTAGTATTGGTTTCAGTATAACATAAAACTAATGTTGGAGTGAACTACTTTTTTTTTTTTAAAGACAGTCTTACTTTATCGCCCTTGGTAGAGTGCCGTGGCGTCACACAGCTCACAGCAAGCTCCAACCTCCAGCTCCTGGTTTTTTAAGGCGATTCTCTTGCCTCAGCCTCCCGAGTAGCTGGGACCACAGGCGGCCACCACAGCGCCCGGCTATTTTTTTGTTGCAGTTCATCTGGGCCGGGTTTGAACCCGCCACCTTCAGTATGTGGGGCCCAGCGCCCTACTCACTAAGCTACAGGCACTGCCCGGAGTGAACTACTTTTAAGAGCAGTGCATGGGGCTAGTGTTTACTGTCTTTAAAACTCTCATTTCTCTTTCCACATTGCCTGGTGTAGGTAATGTATGTGATTTTAAAAATCACTTTTATGGTGTGGTCCCATTCATTGACATTCTTTTCCTCTTAGTTTGACCCCAGTTGAGATATGGGTTAAGAATTTAAATTGTTATTTTGGCTCGGCGCCTGTGGCTCAACGGGCTAAGGCGCCAGCCATGTACACCTGAGCTGGCGGGTTCGAATCCAGCCCGGGCCTGCCAAACAACAATGACGGCTGCAACCAAAAAATGGCCGGGCGTTGTGGTGGGCGCCTGTAGTCCCAGCT
>CAUYRH010029114.1:0-20349 GCA_963574655.1 Perodicticus potto | reverse complement strand
GCCTCAAGCTGTCACCCTGGATAGAGTGCTGTGGCATCACAGCTCACAGCAACCTCCAATTCCTGGGCTCAAGCGAGTCTCTTGCCTCTGCCTCCCAAGTAGCTGGGACTACAGGCGCCCGCCACAACGCCCGGCCTTTTTTTTTTTTTTTGGTTGCAGCTGTCATTGTTGTTTGGCGGGTCTGGGCTAGATTTGAATCCACCAGCTCAGGTGTACATGGTTGGCGCCTTAGCCCGCTGAGCCACAGGCGCCAAGCCGTATTTCCCATCTTTTAGTCAGAAAAGACTGACCTTTATAAAGCTCCTTCTTGATATATTGGGATATTACCTTTGGGGAATTTTATTTAAGAGGCTGGGAATTTAGGGTTATTTGCCTCTATATGTTAGCCATGCCATGTATTTCACATTGGATACAGAATGTTTTACAGGGCAATTGAGAAGACAGATGTGAATGTATCCTATCTTCACATTTATTTTATCCTCCATTTTCCCTGTCCCACAAACCTTCTCACCTATGTCTGCACCTCTGATTATTTACTAGACTCCATTTCCAAAAAGCATCACTCCTTAATGTTTTGTTCTATATAGGGCATAGAAGACAAAGAAAATCAAGTAATTTCACACAGATATATAGTTAAGTTATATATGCTATGGGAAAAATGTTATAGACATATGAAAAACTGTCAACTTTGGGGTGGGTGTAGTGGCCTGTAGCCCTAGCATTTTATGAAGTTGAGAGCAGAGGATCGTTTGAGGCCAGAAGACTGAGAACAGCCTGAGCAACACCACAGGACACCATTTCTACAAAAAAATAGTAATTAAAAGAAATAGCCATGAAAAGAAAAAATAAAAACATAAAGTCTGAAAAAAAAATTCACTGCTGGACAGGGTGCAGTGACATAGGCAATTTTATATAATGCTAATGTCAATATACCAGTATATCTGCATATCCTTCCTGGAAAGAAATCTGACAAAATATGTTCCATTTTTTTGTTTGTTTATCGCACATATAATCATTCTCAAATGGCAAGATGTATTAAAGACCTTAGAAAGGCTTAGGATTTTGAACACATTAATTCCACTTCTGGAAATCCATTCCAAAGATTTAGTCAAAGATTTTTTAAGGATGTTGAATAGCAACGTTATTTTTGTTATTATTATTATTATTTTAATACAGTTTCTTGCTCTGTAACCCAGGCTGGAGTGCAGTGGTCTGATCATAGGTCACTGTAACTTCAAAATCCTGGGTTCAGGGTGGCTCCCGTGGCTCACTGAGTAGGGCGCTGGCCCCATATACCGAAGGTGGCGGGTTCAAGCCTGGCCTCGGCTGCACTGCAAAACAGAAAAATAGCCGGGCGTTGTGGCGGGCGCCTATAGTCCCAGCTACTCGGGAGGCTGAGGCAAGACAATTGCCTAAGCCCAGGAGATAGAGGAAGCCCAGGAGATGGAGGTTGCTGTGAGCTGTGTGACGCCATAGCACTCTACAAGGGCGATAAAGTGAAACTCTGTCTCTACAAAATAAAACAAAAAAATCCTGGGTTCTAGGGATCCTATTACTCAGCCTTCCAAGTAGCTGGGACTACAGGCATACACCACCATTCCCTGCTCATTTTAAAAACTTTTTTTGTAGGCTTGGCGCCTGTAGCTCAATGGCCTGAGCTGGCGGGTTCGAATCCAGCCCAGGCCCGTCAAACAACGACAGCTGCAACCAAAAAAAAATGGCCAGGCGTTGTGGCGGGTGCCTATAGTCCTAGCTACTTGGGAGGTGGAGGCAGGAGACTCGCTTGAGCCCAGGAATTGGAGGTTGCTGTGAGCTGTGATGCCACGGCACCCAGGGTGACAGCTTGAGGCTCTGTCTCAAAAAAACAAAACAAAATTTTTTTTGTAAAAAAAAAGGCCTCACTGTGTTGCCTGGCCTCGTTCTCCCAACTCCTGAGCTCAAGGGAGCCTCCTGCCTCAGCCTCTCAAAGTGCTGGGATTATAGGCATGAATCACTATGCCCTCCCACTCGCAACATTATTAATGATGCAAAACCAGAAATAATCAACGAGAATAAAGGTAAATGATGGTATATCTATAAGAAGGAGGATTATGAAGACATATTGACTTTAAAATAGAAAAATGCTACCAATAGTGCTAATGTTAAGTGCCAAAATCTTGTTTAACATAATCAGGTCTATGTTAAAGCAAAAGATATTATCTTTGGGTAATGGGATCATGATTTTAATCCCCATTTTATTTAAAAATTTTTTCATATTTTCTACAATGAACATAAATCATTCTTATTAATGTGCTGTGTCTTAGAGAAGGAAGTAGAGTTAGGGTGGTAATTTATTTCAGATTAAAGGCTACGACTTCCAGAAATCCGACAATAAGTGAATGGTGATTAGTTGTACTATTTCCACAAAATGAATAAGAGAAATACAGATTCCATGTGATGAAACCTAGTGGTTTATGAGGAATTTTCCAAAATGTTTAATAAAGAGCAAACCCTGATATGTGCAATTAAAAACAACAGAAACTAGTATTTACTGTTTCTAGTGTGTCAGCGGTGTGCTATATACATTTTATTGCATCTTCACGGTATCAGGACATACTTACCACAGCCTCAACTGCAGGTGAACTGTCCCCTACCACCAGTAAAGTTGAACACCTAGGTACAGTCAAAATTAGAGGAGTTACTTAGCAGACAGGCACATAAACTTACTAAAAACACTGAATAAGTCTATGAAAGGCAAAGCTATTTAGCAAGTCAGTGGTGAAATTGAGGAACTTACTTTAATGTTTTTAATTTGTTATCATTTTGGCCCAGAATGGGTCTTTCAATCTCCAGGTCTCTGCGTCTAGAAGAACAAAGGAGAAGCAATGCTCTTTTCAGGTAAAATCACAGAAACTCAGGTTATTTCCTAGTCAAAAACATCAACATCTATCAAGAAATATGAAAACTATCTTTCCTTCACAAGTGAGAAGGGAAGGGCCCCCCCTCACTTAGTTCTCCAGCAGCCATTTCAGTGGCATCTTGAGTGTTACAGAGCAGGAATGAGGCTCCTGGTTCAACCCTAAGAGACTCCGTGGGATGCTAAAAGGAGCCAAATCAAAACTCAACAGTAACACTGCTGAAATCCCCTTAAAGTCTTAAGTGTTTAATTTTCTAATTAATTTACAGGAATAAATTCCCAAAGATAAGGGAATGACTTATACTTTTTGGGGAAGCAGGGGGAGTTTTCCTTGTAATGAACAGAGTTTAGCACAGAGCTTAATTTTTCTGATTTCAACTAAAATAGGAACGCTGTTATATAAATAGCTAAAGAAATAAGGTGCAAAATCTGGCTTTGTTCCCTTGTATAACTTTGGGTAAGTTACAGCTGGCCCATTTCCTTAATCTTTGTCTGTGTTCCCATGACGTCAGAAGGAGCTAACAATTTCACCTTGGAGAAGCTGATCCCAAGGTTAGATTCAGCACTCTTTTTCTCTCTCTCAGTGACTGGGGGAATGTAATAGTAAGTTTTGGAATATACAAACAAAAGAGAATTTACAGGCGTACATGTGTTACTTCTGCCTGATGACAAGATTATCAGCCAAGACAAACTAAATTGAGGCCCATGACTTCTCTCCTTTGTCTTCCCTACATTCATTTTCCTGTGCTATCTCAATTTACTTGTGTGTTTTTGTGTGTACATAACTTAGGTACCTTCTGTCTGAAAACATCTTAGAACTACAACTCATATTTGAACATGCTCGAGACTGCTTTCAGTTCACTCATTTTTTCTTTCTTTTTTTTGAGGCAGAGTTTTACTTTGTCGCCCTTAGTAGAGTACCATGGTGTCATAGCTCACAGTAACCTCAAACTCTTGGGCTCAAGTGATCCTCTGACCTCAGCCTCCCAAGTAGCTGGGAATACAGATCCCACCACAACACCCGGCTATTTTTAGAGACTGGGTCTTGCACTTGCTTAGGCTGGTTTCAAATCTGTCAGCTCAGGTTATCCACTGCCTCAGCCTCCCAAGTGCTGGGATTACAGGCGTGAGCCACTGTGCCTGGCCCACTCATTCTTTCTGAAGCCTGTTTTCATACATCTGAACAGTCCAAACTGTTTACTATGGTGAAATAGCACAAAAGCAGTCCCATTCCACAACAATAGAAGAAGTGATTTTACCCCTTCCCCTCTCCCCTACATGTCAATTATCTTTTTAGACCTTTCTGCATTTAAGTGAAGAAATAGGAAACAACTGTACCCATTATAGGAACTTAGGAAGTGCTGCAGGTTTTCTTGGTTGATATCTTGGGCAATATGCAGTCTGTAGGTTTGAATCAGGTCCAGATTGGCCTGCAACTCTTCCTAGACAATTGAAAGAAGACGTGGGTAAATTTCTGAACTGCAGAACAAGTCCATTTTTTTTTGGTTTGCTTTTTTTTTTTCTTTGAGACAGAGTTTCAATATGTCGCCCTCAATAGAGTGCCATGGTGACCCAGCTCACAACATTGACATGTAGAATTGGACACATAAAAATTTAACTCTTGGGCTTAGGCGATTCTTTTGCCTCAGCCTTCCAAGTAGCTGGGAAGGTGCCCGCCACTACGCCTATTTTTTTTTTTTTAAATTGCAGTTGTCATTGTTTAGCTGGCCCAGGCTGGGTTTGAACCCGCCACCCTCAGTGCATGTAGCTGGCACTATAACCACCGTGCTATGGGTGCCGAACCTGCATTTTCTTTCTTTCTTTTTTTTTTTTTGAGACAGAGTCTCAAGCTGTGCCCCTGGGCAGAGTGCGGTGGTGTCATAGCTCACAGCAACCTCCAAGTCTTAGGCTCGAATGTTCCTCTTGCCTCAGTTTTTCTATTTTTAGAAGATGGGGGTCTTGCTTTTGTTCAGGTTGGTCCCAAACTCATGAGCTCAAGCAATCCACCCGCCTCAGCCTCCCAGAGAGCTAGGATTACAGGAGTGAGCCACTGCACCCTTGCAGGGATTGCGTTTTTTTTTTTTTTGAGACAAGTTCTCATTCTGTTACCCAGGCTGGAGTACAGTGGCACGATCATAGCTCAGTAAAGTCTCAAACTCCTGGGCTCAAGTGATCCTCCTGCCTCAGCCTCCCTAATAGCTGGGGTTACAGGGGGTTTGCATTTTCAATGTCAACAGCCAAACTTTACTGCTCATGATGGGAAAACCAGGGCCGAGCCTGGGGGCTAGCCTGTACCTGCAGGCTGAATGGCTGAAACCTCTTTTACTTGTACCCAGACTGGTTCAGTGGCATATTCTATATCAGATGAGGGCACCAAAGAACATATTGTGGATTCAAGTACTAGCTATGAAACTTAGGTCACGCAAACATTCTGAACCCCAGTTTCCTTATTTGTGTGGGTTTTTAATTTTATTATTTTTTTTACTTTTTAGGGGGGGAGGTCTCATTATGTTGTCCAAGCTGGACTCAAACTCAGGGAGTCTCTGGGTTAGAGAATTCTGAAGGATCATAGTAACTTAGGGTCTTATAACTTGAAGGCTCTATCTTATCAGTGGTCAGCAGATGTGAGATGAAGTTTTGCAGGATATGCAAACTAAGCAGGTTCTACATGGCTTGTTTGGGCTATTTTTAAAAGAACTGGACATGTAAAAATTTAATTGTTGCTGGAAGGTTTCTGAGCTAATAGACTACAGTGAAGAAATAAACAACCTAGGAGCCAATCCACAGAAGCCATCTTTGGCTCTTTTATACCAGTTACCAAACCACTCCAGTCTAAAGCTGTGGGAGAGAATTCTTCAGTAAGATGAAAATGAATAATTAACTGCCATCCTTGACTGTACTGAATAAGGAGATTTGTATTGATAGGGGAGAGAGTATGAAATATTGATAATACATGGAACAGCAAGTGACTAATAAAAACAAAAAAAATAGGCTTGGCGCCTGTGGCTCAATGGGCTAAGGTGCCAGCCACGTACACCTGAGCTGGTGGGTTCAAATCCAGCCTGGACCCACCAAACAACGACGGCTGCAACCAAAAAAAATGGCTGGGTGTTGTGGCGGGTGCCTGTAGTCCCAGCTACTTGGGAGGCGGAGGCAGGAGACTTGCTTGAACCCAGGAATTGGATGTTGCTGTGCGCTGTGATGCTACGGCACTCTACCCAGGGTGACAGCTTGAGGCTCTGTCTCAAAAAAAAAAATAAATAAATAAATAAAATAAAATAAAAACAGGACAAATATTAACTTAAGAAAACACAAAATGTTGTTCAGAAAAGTGGTCATGTCCCAGCTCTGAGTAATATTTAGATAGACAAGATGCTATAAATACTTGAATTTGATCTAACACAGGTTATGTGATGTTATATTGGGAAGAGAAGGGTTGGAGAAAGACAAATGTGTATCATAAAGACAAGGTAGGGGTGGGGTGTGTGTGTATGTGAGAGAGAGCGAAAGATCATGTGTCATAATGGACAGTCAAGAGATAATGTCTACAAATGAAAAATCACCAGTGGAAATACAAGCATTAGAGAGATGGAGGCAAAGAGAATATAGTCTAAGAATGTTCTTTTCTTTCACTATCATCCACCAAGAGAAAAATAATTTATTATAATTTATTTTATGACATACTTATTTAGATGATTACCCACTGGTAATTAACATTTCTACTTTTTTTTTTTTTTTTTTTTTGAGACAGAGCCTCAAGTTGTCACTCTGGATAGAGTGCCGTGGCATCACAGCTCACAGCAACCTCCAATTCCTGGGCTCAAGTGAGTCTCTTGCCTCCGTCTCCCAAGTAGCTGGGACTATAGGCACCCGCCACAACGCCCGGCCTTTTTTTTTTGGTTGCAGCCGTCTTTGTTGTTTGGCAGACCAGGCTGGATTCGAACCGGCCAGCTCAGGTGTATGTGGCTGGCGCCTTAGCCTGTTGAGCCACAGGCGCCGAGCCATTTACATTTTTTTTAAAAAGCAGCTAATATAAGTTACAATATATATCAGGCTTGTAGAAAAAAGTTGAAACAAAGCCTTCTCTTTAGATTTCACAAAGTCATCCAGATAAGAAAAGGAATATCCAATTTGTTCCTATCAGGCTTCTTGGAATTATCAAAATTTCTTTTCTGGCAAAGATGAATTTGGCTCATCATAAGAACAAGTTCTTTCTTCGAAGGCTGTTGCTAAACTCATTTCCCTTTGAAAAAGCAAATTCAAGGCATGATAGTACAAGAGGGAAGTTTTTGGTTTATAGAACATTTATTAATTGTCCTTAGTCTCTAAATTTCAATTTATTTAAAGAACAGAAACTGGCTGGGTGTGGTGGCTATTGCTTGTAATCCTAGCACTCTGGGAGGCCATGGCCGGTGGATTGCCTGAGCTCATGGGTTCGAGACCAGCCTGAGCCAAAGTGAGACCCCCATCTATAAAAATAGCCAGGCATTGTGGTGGGCGCCTGTAGTCCCAGCCACTTGGGAGGCTGAGGCAAGAGGATTGCTTGAGCCAAGAGTTTGAGGTTGCTGTGAGATATGACACCACAGTACTCTAACGGGGGCAACAAAATAAGAGTCTGTCTCAGAAAAAAAAAAAGAAAAAGAACAGAAACTATGCTGATTAAGTTTCACTCTGCCTACATTTACCAGTACATCCATGAATTTCACCAGAAAAAGGACAATCTGATTATCTTAATTATTCTGTCATGAAACCTGCACTCTGCACTTAAAGGTGAGGACTAGGGGATGGAGGCCCCACAAGTTCTGTGTGCAAGGACTCTCTTTGTGGGAGTCAAGATATATGAGAAAACAGTTTCCCCCTGAGATTAGGTCCTCAATTAATCTCAAATCACTCTCTCAATAAGCAATTAAAGAAAAGAGTGCTAAGTGGAGAGTTTCTTTTGTTTAGTTAAATCTGAGAAGTTTGAGTGTTCCTGGGAACCCCCTTAAGATGTGTCATGGGTTAAGAATCCTATGAATGTGAGTATTCACTATTAGAGGGCTCTATGTGGGTTCAAATGTTCATAACCACTATCTCCTGATTCCTCACCACTATCTCCAGCTACTCTTTGGGAAGAAGGAATGTCTGCCCCTTTCCCAGGGTACTTAGTTGAGACCTGGTGGACGCACAATTCAAAGAACCCACAGCTTGGGATCAAGGCAGAAAGATACTCCCTTCCATGCGAGAATGACTCAAAGTACTTTCTTGATTGTTTGGGTCAAAATCAGAATAAGGGGGAAGAGGATCAGAGGCCTCTGCATCTCCAAGCAGACTTCTGCTTTCAGCTGCAAACCCAGAATAGGGCATCCAGACCCAGACAAGTGTACATGATGTGATTTCGTTTATATGAATCATATGAAGTTCAAGAACAGGCAAAAATAGAGGTTACCTCAATAGAGGTAACAAAATTGTGAATATCTGGTTTGGGGGTGGGGGATTAGTGAACAGGATAGGGCAAGAGAGAAACGCTCTATATAGTGATTTAGGCAATGGTTACATGGGATTATACACAGGTCATTGAGATACATTTATGATTTGTGCACTATCTTCTTCTTTCTTTTTAATGTAAGGCTTGAATAGCCTGGGGAGGCCCCTTACTTGAATGCCTCTCCCACAGAGAGGACGCATGGCCTCTATACTCTAGTCTTAGCTGAGGGGAGGTGGGGTATGCTGAACCCACCCCCGCCCCAAACCAAGCCAGTTTTTTTTTTGAGACAGAGTCTCACTTACTGCCCTTGGTAAAGTGCCATCTCATCATAGCTCATAGCAACCTCAAACTCTTGGGTTTAAGCTATTCTTTTTTTTTTTTTTTTTTGAGACAGAGCCTCAAGCTGTCGCCCTGGACAGAGTGCAGTGGCATGACAGCTCACAGCAACCTCCAATTCCTGGGCTCAAGCGAGTCTCTTGCTTCTGCCTCCCAAGTAGCTGGGACTACAGGCGCCCGCCTCAATGCCTGGCCATTTTTTGGTTGCAGCCGTCATTGTTGTTTGGCTGGCCTGGGCTGGATTCGAACCCGCCAGCTTAGGTGTACGTGGCTGGCGCCTTAGCCTGTTGAACCACAGGCGCCGAGCCGCATTGTTTATGAATTATACCACATCTTCAGAATCCCTTTGTCCACTAATGGGCACTTAAGTTGTTTCCGTATCTTGACTGCGGTGAAGTATGTGGCAGTGCACATGAGAATGCAGGCATCTCTTTGACATACTTATTTTAACTTCTTTGAATATCTGTAGTATACCATAAGAGGAATTGATGTATTGTATGGTAATTTTGTTTTTATTTTTTTGAGGAGCCTCATTCTGTTTTTCAAAATGGCTGTACTAATTTACTGTACCCCCAATAGTGTAAAATACAGGTTTCCTTTTCTCCACATCCTCACCAACACTTTCCATCTTTCATCTTTTTTAATAATAGCTAGTCTAATACAATGAGATAATACCACATTGTGATTTTAATTTGCATTTCTCTGCAAATGATGAGTAGTGTTGTGGAGTTTTTGGGATATTATCCCCTTACCTAATATATGATTTTCAAAGATTTTCTCCCAATCTGTGGGTTGTCTCTTCACTTTGTTAGTTTTTTTTGCTGTGCAGAGCTTTTTAGTTCAATACAAACCCATTTGTCTCTTTGCTTTCATTACCTATGTTTTTTAGGTTATATTCAAGAAATCCCTGCCCATACCAACACCATAGAGCTCTTCCCATATGTTTCCTTCTAGTTGTTTTATAGTTTCAGGTCTTATTAAATCTTGAATAAGAGATAAGTCCATTTTCATCTAGATACCCAGTTTTTCCAACACCATTCATTGAAGATATTGTATTTTACTCATTGTGTGTTCTTGGCATCTTTGTTGAAAATCAGTTGACCATGAGAGCTAAGTGGTTTAATTTTGGGGCTCCCTATCCTGTTTCATTGGTGTATGTATCTGTTTTTATGCCAGTACCATGCTGTTTTAATTGCTATGGCTTTATAATATATTTTAAAAATGGTAGTACGATGCCTCCAGTTTTGTTCTTTTTGCCCAAGATCAGTTTGGCTATTTGTGGTCTTTTGTGGTTTCATATGAATTTTAGGGTTGTTTTTTCTATTTTTGTGAAAAATTACAGTAGAGTTTTTTTTGTTTTTTTTGTTTTTTTTTTTTTTGAGACAGAGCCTCAGGCTTTCACCCTGGATAGAGTGCTGTGACATCACAGCTCACAGCAACCTCCAATTCCTGGGCTCAAGAGAGTCTTTTGCCTCCACCTCCCAAGTAACTGAGACTGCAGGTGCCCGCCACAACGCCCGGCCATTTTTTGGTTGCAGGCATCATTGTTGTTTGGCGGGCCCGGGCTGGATTTGAACCCACTGCCTCAGGTGTACGTGGCTGGCACCTTAGCCCGCTGAGCCACAGGCGCCGAGCCTACAGTAGAGTTTTGATAGGGATTGCATTGAATCTGTAGAGTCGTATCTTAAAATTTGTCTTAACAATTTGTAAATTGTAAAACCAATTTTTTTGTGTGTGTATATATGTCTGCTTTCTGGAATTTTAAAATTTAGCCTTAGGATACTTAAATGGTAGTATCTTTTACGTATACATATCCATCACTATTTAGCATCATTTTGTCTTTTATGTCTCACCTACAAATTAGAAATATTTTATAATGTAAAAATTTAAAAACATCTTAGAATATCATATTTTGTATAAACTATTAATGTTATTACAGTATGCAGTATATAATATAGATGGGTTCTAAATTATTTTTCTTTTAGCCTGTATCAGTTTTGCCTACCAATGAAAAAAGTTAAAAAATCAGGGATTTTGAATTGGATTTTTTTTACATGTAAATCATCCACATTAATCAAAACCATATATATATGTATATATATATAAATATAAATATATCTTGGAATTAAGTCAAATTGGGAGTCTGTGGTTTTAGGGTAGTGACTATGGTGGTAGAATGGGAACTAATATTTTTTGAAGATACACTTTATTTTACTTATTTGGCCAAGAGCTTTCATGTATTATCTAATTTAATTTTCCTAACAACCACGAGTGATAGTATTTTTTCCATTTATATACTTGAACTGCAACTAAAATAATTTAAGAAATTTACAAAAACAAGGCTGCTGAACTGTAACACCTTGAATCTGAATCAAAGCCCTTATTCTTCCACATACCATTCTGTTTTCTTTCTTTCTTCAAGCTGTTATTATTGTCCTGGGAAGGAGATTATACAGATGAGAAGGGAAAAATGAAATTGATTATAGTATAATACAGTCTGGACAGAAGGTTCTTTGAAAACAGATTGAGGAATTGATTTAGTAGTCCTCTTTTATCTATACTTTCACCTTCCTCAGTTTCAGTTACCCATGGTTCAAAACCATTTAAGTTGAACATTCCAGAAATAAGTAATTATTAAATTTTTAATTGTATACTAGTTTGAGTCCAGTAATGAATTCTCATGTTGTCCTGCCCAGGATATGAATCATCCCTTTGATATGTTTTCTACTACAACTTTTCCAGCACTTGTAATTTATGTAACACAGTAATAACTACCTTGATGAACTATATATTAATCTCTAGCAAACCTTGTGCAGGAATCCAATGCTTTATGGACTAAAAGAGCATTTCAAACGTTTTCCCTAAATTGATTTCATGATTTGACAGTACAAGTAAAATTTGGTTTGGTGATTCAAATATTTGAGTTCCTCTTTGTCAAAAATTTCAGTAATGTTTTTAAAATCTATCAGATTTCAAGTATACGAACAGTAGAAATTACACTTAGGAAACGACAATTTCAGGTGACATCAAAGCTCCCGAAAGTGCTGCACAAGTCTAGAGAATGCCCTCTGGGTTATAATCTCCATCAGTGGTGCCCCTTGCTCTGTGCAGATGTGTGGCACTAACCCAGCACAGTTCTACCTCTTTTATTCTTCTATGACCCATTTCCTTTTCTCTTCTTCCACCATCCCACTGAGAACTAAATAACTATTAATCTGAGTTTGTTGTTTATCATTTTATTATTTGTATTATTTTTACTGATTGTCTATCCATAAATAGTAGATAGAATTGTTTTGCTTTGCAACTTGCTATTTTTTTTTTTTTTTGAGACAGAGCTTCAAGCTATCACCCTGGATAGAGTGCTGTGGCATCACAACTCACGGCAACCTCCAATTCCTGGGCTCAAGCGAGTCTCCTGCCTCTGCCTCCCAAGTAGCTGGGACTACAGGCGCCCGCCACAATGCCCGGCCATCTTTTGGTTGCAGCCGTCATTGTTGTTTGGTGGGCCCGGACTGGATTCAAACCTGCCAGCTTAGGTTTACGTGGCTGACGCCTTAGCCCATTGAGCCACAGGCGCCGAGCCAGCAACTTGCTATTTTTGCCAACATTTTGTTTTAGAGATTTATTTACCTGTTCTTAGTTAATTCATTTTTTTCTTAGTTAATTCATTTTAAATGCTGAGCAGCGTTCCATTCTGAATGTACTTTATTTATTCTTGTTCATGTTGATGGATATGGGGTTATGTCTAAGTTTTTGCCATTATAAGCAATGTGGCAGTAAGTATTTTTATACATTATAAGCTGCTCGTGGCCAAGAATTTCTCTTGGCTATATTGGAGGTTGTAGATTAGGGCCTTCTTCAACTTTAGTAAGCATTGCCAATTGCTCTTCAGGTGTTTGTAGAAATGTATATGCCTATTTACAGTATATGTGAATTTCTTTTATTTCACAAACTTGTAACATTTGTTATTATTAGACCTTTAAATTTTCATTATTTTTATGGGTATGACATTGTATCTCAATTTTGCAATACCTGTTAAAAATATTTTCTTAAGCAATTGATATTAATTCAATATAATAAATCAAAAGTCTTTAAAATAACAATTATTTTGCTTTTTACTGTTGTTAAATATATGCATTTCTCCTTTCTTTTCTTTGATTGGTTGTTGGTTAAATATTTTCGTAGCTCTTGTTGAAGAAGTGTATTTTGCACAGAGGGAACGTGATGAAGCTATTATGTCTAGACTGCAGTTAGCCATTGAGGAGAGAGATGAAGCAATTGCACGAGCCAAGCATATGGAAATGTCTCTAAAAGTGTATGTATACATTTAAAACTCTATATATTAGGAACAGTGATAAAATGAATGCATTATGTGCTGGTTACATATTTAAAAATGTAACTGATTCTTACATGTCACACTTGTAAATCACATATCTCCATGATCTTTTTTTTAAGAAAACCTTTGGCATGCTGTTTGCTTGTCAGGAATAACTGTCAGTTTTAAAGGAAGGAAGGGAGGGAGGGAGAAAGAAAGGAAGGGAAGACATAATACTCTCAATACAATTACTTTCTTTACTTTTTTGTTGTTGATTTCCTTACCCTACTTTTTCTACATGACTCCTCTTTCCTTCTTCTCATCACTTCTTCTTCTTATTTTCACTTTCTTTTTTTTTTGAGATAGAATCTCACTATGTCACCTTGTTAGAGTGCCATAGCGTCACAGCTCACAGCAACTTGAAACTCTTGGGCTTAAGCAATCCTCTTGCTTCAGCCTCCCAAGTAGCTGGGACTGCAGGCATCCACCACCACGCCCCAGCTATTTTTGTTGTTGTCATCGTCGTCATTGTTGCTTAGCAGGCCCAGGCAGGGTTTGAACCCACCAGCTCTGGGCCGGGTTCGAACTTGGCCAGCTGCAGTGTATGTGGTCTGTGCCCCAAACACTGAGCACGGGTGCCAAGCTATTTTCACTTTCTTGATTTATTTCAGCTATCTGGTTATATTCCTGCTGCTCACTACATATTAGCTCTGCTCTCTGCTTAATATATCTGTTCCTATTCTTTACTATTTCTACTTGTAGTTCTTTTAGCTGTGGCTCTTAAGCTTGAGTGACGTTTGGAATAGGGTGAGGCCCAAGAATCTACATTTTTGACAAAAGACCCAGGTGAGTCTTAAGGATAAATATTAGATTGCACTTAGAGGAACTATGCCCTGGAAATGAGTACTTCTCAAATATATATATATATATATTTTATACTTCTCAAATATTAATGTGAAATGCAATCACTTGGGGAATCTTGGTAAGATACACATTCTGGTTCAAGAGATTTGGGATGGGACCTGAGAGTCTGTCCTATTTAGGTCCCAGCTGATAACAATTGATGCTAGTCTAAGGATTATGCTTTGGGTAGAACTTCTAGTATTGTAAAGACAGATATAATGTAGTAATCTAGTATTTAATAATGGTCAATAAACATACTTAGGGCATGTTTGTTTTGCCCAGCATTGCGCTATGCTCTGAGATGGAACAGAGTTAGATACTAATTAAAATCATGGTGCATTAGGGTGATAAAGAGCCATAAATTAGAATTATGGTGTTCACATTGTGAGTAGATAAATTTTGTTTTTTGTTAAATTAATGGCTTCATTTTTTTGAAGACAGAAACTCATTATGAAATATTAAACTCATTTGAAAAATAACAAATAACAAAAAATTTACCTAAATTCCACAATGTCTACTCCAAAGAAACCATCCATTGAAACATTACTGCAGGCATTTTCTCATTACATATACACGTAAATACTATTACCTAGGAAAACAAATGGTTTCTGTTTAAATGGTGGTATCCATAAAGTTAATTTGATAAATTGCATGCTGTTTTTAGAGGCAGCGTAGTGTACGGGTTCAGAGCATGGAAGACCCAGTCTGTCTTCAAATATTGGCTGTGCCACTTCCTTGCTGTAGCCATGGGCAAATGGCTGAGTCTCTGGTACTCAGTTTTTTTGTTTATAAAATATGTGTTATACTGCCTACCTTACAGAGGTTGTTATGAGGACTAAATTACTTACTAAATATTGAAAAGTACCTGACTCGTAGCAAGTATTATGTGTTACTTGAATTTATGAGTAATTGTCTATTTAAGTGAGAGTATAGAAAATTTTGACTTTTGTGCAGTGTTTTCTTTCTTTCTTTCTTTCTTTTTTTGAGACATAGTCTCACTGTCTTGCCCTGGGTAGAGTGCCGTGGCATCACAGCTCACAGCAACTTCCAACTCTTGGGCTTAAGTGATTCTCTTGCCTCAGCCTCCCAACTCAGGTGCCTGCCACAACGCCCAGCTATTTTTTGTTGCAGTTGTCATTGCTGGTTAGGTGGCCCAGGCAGGTTTTGAACCCGCCAACTTCAGTGTATGTGTCTGGTACCATAACCACTGTGCAATGGGCACCGATCCTATAGTGTTTTCTTACAATAAGATAGATTAATTTGCTAAAGATTCTTCTAATATTAAGAAAAGAGATTGTGAAAACATTAAAATATTGAGTCATCAAATTTTTTCATGTTGTGTTTCAGTTAAATGATATCGTTTGACTCTGGGGTATAAAATAAGCAATTTTAATTTTTTTTCTTTTTCTTTACTAATTTTCCTTAAAAATATTTGTAAAAGTTGTCTTAGCTTTCATAGACATACTAGTTTCTTTCTTTCTTTCTTTCTTTTTTTTTTTTTAAGACAGAGCGTCACTTTGTTGCCTTTGGTAGAGTGCCATGGCATCACAGCTCGTAGCAACCTCAAACTCTTGGGCTCAAGTAATTCTCTTGCCTGAGCCTCCTGGGTAGCTGGGACTACAGGCGCCTGCCACAAATCCCGGTTATTTTTAGAGACGAGGTCTCTCTCTGGCTCTGACTGGTCTTAAACCTGTGAGGTCAGGCAATCCACCTTCCTTGGCCTCCGAGGTAGGTGCTGGGATTACAGGCGTGAGTCACATGCCCGACTCGACATACTATTTTCTATAGCCCTATGTTGTTTAATCTTAATTTTGTATTTAAAAGGATCAAGTAATTATTGCTAGAACTTCATTATAAATGGCATTTTATACCTAAGGTCTTTTTTTGTTTGTTTGAGACAGAGTCTCACTATGTTGCCCTTGGTAGAGTACCATGGAGTCACAGCTCACAGCAACCTCCAACTCTGGGGCTTAAAGGATTCTCTTGCCTCAGCCTCCCAAGTAGCTGGGACTATAGGTGCCCACCACAACTCTCAGCTATTTTTTTTGTTGTTGCAGTTGTCATTGTTGTTTAGCTGGCCCGGGCTGGATTAGAACCTTCCACCCTCGCTGTATGTGGCCGGCGCCCTACTCACTGAGCTACGGGCACTGCCTTATACCTAAGTTCTTTATTGTAGGGATTCCCTTGGTGAATGAATTTGATTTTCATACAAAATTTGAAGAAGAGGTCATAAATACTTTGTTCTCTGATTTAACAGTTTATCCTCATACTCAGGTTAGTTGTGAATAAGATTTCTTGAGTCAAGTTTTCTTTCATTCTAAACATTGTAAAAATGTTATTCTCATGTCTTTTGATGATGAGTTTGGCTGAAAAAAGTTTTATAGTTAAGCAGATTTTCCCCTTTCTATTGTGTGTGCTCTGGGTTATTTCCTGCCAGATACTCGAACGATTCTTTATTCTTGAAATAGAAGAACTTACTCCGAATGATTATGTTCATCATTCTTTAATAATATTTTTGGGACCACAGCATGCCTTTCAAAGGAGTATTTGTTGCTCTTTTTAGTTCATGAAGGTTTTATTATCTGTAAATTTTCTATTTTGTTGTTTATGTTTTGTATTTGAGACTCAAGTTACCTTTAAACAGGACAGTTTTTTCCTTATCTGTTATCTGTTCAACAATTATTTTTTTTTGATAATTTTATTAAATCATAATTGTGTACATTGGTGCAATCATAGGGCAGAATGTGCTTCATGTACAATCAGAAACATTTTGATCGTACTGTGAGAGATAGCCCTCATAGCATTTTCTTAATCACTATATAAAGACATTGAATTATTGTCTCTTCCTAATAACAAGTTATTCAATACATCCATATGTTAAGTTGCAGCTTCTTACTGTGGGGACACTCTGCCTAGGGCTAGATGAGACAAGTGAGAATCCCCAAGACACAAGAAGGAACAATTGTGTTCTGTTTAGCTTTGTTTTGAGGAACTGTATTTTAAGGGAAAAAGAGAAGTCAGTGGTATTTATTCATTTGTCTGTCTCTTTATTTGCCACTTTAAATTATTTAATTAATTTATTTTCTATCTTGTTTTGGAAAAGATCTAAGATGACAAAAGAATTAATGATAAAATGGTCTATTCTGTCAAAAATTGCTCCTCCATTTTATTGACCAAGATCTAAGGATTTGTTCATATTTTAAAGCCAGAAGATCCTCATTATCCTATAAAAATTGTTGATATGTTTATAAATGCTTTTCCCTATGCCTGTTTAAAAATTTCAAAGTTCAGGCCCAGTGCCTGTAGCTCAGTGGCTAGGGCACTGGCCACATATGCTGGGGATGGCAGGTTCAAACCCAGCCCAGACCTGCTAAACAACAATGACAACTACAACAAAAAAATGGCCAGGCATTGTGGTGGGTGCCAGTAGTCCCAGCTACTTTGGAGGCTGAGGCAAGAGAATCGCTTAAGCCCAAGCGTTTGAGTTTTCTGTGAGCTGTGACGCCATGGCACTCTACCCAGGACAACAGAGTGAGACTCTGTCTCAAAAAAAAATTAAAGTTCACATGGTTCTATCCTATTCTCAATTGGACTTTAAAGTTCATTAGAGTCAATCATATTGAATTGAATTTTAATAGAATTTCCCAAGCTCATTTCGCAAAGTTTTTACCTGGGTATTTGAGAAATGTTGAGTATAGTCCTGAATCCCAGGAAGCTGACGAATCCAACTGTGAGACAGGCATAGAAAAAATAAATGACAACTCAGAACTAGGGCTCTCCTGGGGCCCAGCCATGCACCACCATGGCAAGGCCTAGCTGGGGCTGGGGACCACCCATGTGAGCCACAGCTGTTGGGCACTTTAGAATCCTTCACCTGCAACATTAGATCCCTTTTCAGTAGATCATCTTTCTTTCTCATGGAGTTCCCTCACAGCTTTTCTGAAATGACAGCTGTTCTAAAGTAGGTCTATATGGTTTCCTGTCTGGTACAGGAAGGCACCAACTCTGTCAGAGGTCCTCCAACCCTCTATGAAATTCTTTAACATTGACTAAGTCTTTCCTTCCTTGATTGAGTACAGCTTGGTACCAGGGTTCTCAACCTTGGCTGCATAGCAGAATCACTGGGGAAATCTAAAATATCCTTATTATAATGCACCGGAGTCCCTAGGACTGGGGGCAAAGGCCTAAAGTCTGCTGGGTAATTCTATGGGCCACAAAAAATGAGAACCTCTGGCTTAATGCATGTTAAAATCTGAGAGGGGTAGCATTTTGGATTAAATTCATGCTAAGCTGGAAATGACTGGTATGATTTACTTTTTTAAGAAACTGAAAGAGGGGCACTCGGCCGGCACAAAACCTCACAGACCACTAAGGCTTATAGAAAGGTCTTTATTGGTGGGGGAAGCTGCAGAGCAGCATTAAGGAGGAGGGGAGAGAGAGAAAGAGAAAGAGAGAGAGAGAAGACACACAGGGGGACGGGGGGAGAGGAAGAGGAGAAGAGAAGTGAAGAGAGAGAGGGAACAAAAGACAAGAGCACCTTACATAGAGTCGGTTAGGGGAGGTGTCGGGATGGTAGAACAGCCAATAAGGTGTTACCTCTCTGGCGTGAAGAGCGGTAGGGGGCCGGCCATAAGTTTGAGCTTTTCAGTGGATAATCGGGATAGGGAGCCGAAGTGGTGCAATTATCTAACAGAAACTATTTTGATAGGGGAAAAGAACAGGTAAGGGTGAAAAAGTAGCAGACATTCCTGGAATAGTCAGTCATTTGATTCCTTTGAGTCTGCATAATTTGAGTTAATGATAAAAACAACAAAAATTAAAAAAAAAACTGTCAGACTTTCAAATATATAGCATTATTTTTAAACCCTCAGGTAACCTTAAACATGGATATCTTGAGTCTCACTTTAAGGTGAAGAGAAGCTAAATAATTGTATAGGAGCTTATAGTAAGTAAGTTGTCAAGGCAGGATTCAAAAGTCTCTATTTTAGAAGTCTATGTTTTACAAGGAGAAGGGTCTTATTCAAAGTATAATTGACTGGAGCATATATAGAGTGTGCCTCTTAGTCGATGCTGAATAGAAAACCCTCCTTCAACACTCCAGGGAGAAGGAGCTTCATACACCAGCTTCCTTGAAAGAGAATCCCTGACGTAGGTCGTACTGGGAGAGGATGGGGAGATGAAAGAGAAGTTGCCTAAGATTTCTCAAGTACAACAGAATGAAAGGGCCCTAGGCTAATTGGAGGGAATGACGGCTTTCTGAGTGGGGCATTTTGGAGCAAAATTGAAGATGCCAGGCTCAGACCTGCGTAGCTACCTGTCCAGGTGAATTAGGGTCATATTGATTGCTTACTGAAGGGTTCCAAATGCAAGGCAGAGGCTGGCATAACAGGCAAAGAGGCACTGCCTCCCTGAACGACAAGCAGTCTGGCTCTACTGATCCAGCAGTGATCACATTAACGTCAGGCTCTCAGCTCCAGGCAGTCAAGGAGTATTGAATTTGCTGTATTTTCTGAGCAATAAAAGGAGCCTTCTAATTGAATTAATCTCATCCTTGATCGCATTAACTACCCATGTGCCCATAAAGTACAGCTTGGACCTTCAGCAACCAGACCCTGTTAACCTCCCAGGCATGAAGGATTCTGGATTCCCAAGAAGGGACTGATTCATTTTGCTGTTGGTCAGACATCTAATCAACAAAAGGCAGCCAAAAGAGCCCTGCTGGCTTTAGGAAGTTGAAATCAAATTCTAAATCGGGGCTGGGGGAGGATCCAAACATTTCTATAACAATCTTTTGATCTGAGGAATTCAGAACCATTTTCTTTGAACCAAGAAAACTTTTTATCCTCAAAGTTATATTTTCAAGAAAGCAAAATGAGGATTTTAAAGTGATAGACATGAGCTGGGTTTGATCTTGACATTGGGGTAGTGAGACTTTGGTATGTGGGACTGATTCCGCCACACTATATGTCACTCACAGAATGAGTCTGTTTTTAACCAGAACTCAAACATGGGTTCATAGGCAATTGGGTGATTTTGAGAGTATTGGATGGCAATATCTAAAATAATATAGGGGTAGAGGGGAGGAATGTAATGAGATGACATAATGGAGGGGAATGAAATGGTTTACACTTAGGTTAAATAATTAATCTGCACAAAAGCCAAAAGGGATATACAGCCATAAACAGCATCATCTATGGAAAAATGCTTATTGATTTTAGTAGATGATAAAGCCAATGTAAATAAAAAGATGATGCACCTTCAACATCCCTAATTATTAGAGAAATGCACATCAAAACCACCCTGAGATACCATCTAACTCCAGTGAGAATGTCCCACATCACAAAATCTCAAAACTGCAGATGCTGGCATGGATGTGGAGAGAAGGGAACACTTTTACACTGCTGGTGGGACTGCAAACTGATACAACCTTTT